>JARKHS020027106.1:0-67381 GCA_030143305.2 Amblyomma americanum
AGAATCACTTCCTTGACACGTTTCTGGTGCAGACATGACTTCCATTCGCCTAAAACCGGCTTAATCAAATGTAATTTGTTATTGACTTCGTTGTTCCAAGGTGACTGCCATTTTTCTCTTAATTTACGCTTTACTGAGTTCATGCAATCCCTAAAAGGTATATCAACTTTTTTATTTCCTTGCCACGAGCTTGTGCAGCGCACAAGTCTGCTCTCTCATTGCCTTTTATTCCGACATGACTCGGGACCCAGCAGAGTTTTATGTTTTGTCCTCGAGCTGTGGCCGTTGCTATGTTGTGTATGATTTCACCAAGTAGCGGAGTGATTGCATTTCTATGGTGAAGAGCTCTAAGTACACTTAAGGAGTCTGTAAATTATACTGTTTGTGAGATTTTCGTTTACTATTTTTTCTGTGGCTACGCAGACTGCGTAACATTCTGCTGTGAACATGGATGCACACTGTGGAAGTCGTACTGTGTCTTCCGAATTCCCTCGTACCACTGCGCTTCCTACGTGAACATTAGTTTTCGAACCATCAGTATAAAAATCTGTGAAGTCGCCGTATTTTTCTTCAAGTGCAAGAAATTCTTGTATGATATGTTGTTGTGGAGTCTGTTTTTTGTGGAACTGTGCAAGAGTAAAATCGCAGACTGTAGGAAAATTGTACCACGGAGGTAGCGGATCTCGCCTTTGTGCAACACCGGGTAATATGTCCAGCACGTCGAGATTCTGGCACATATATTCAAATCGCAAGAGTAGAGGCTTGTTGGCTTGTGGTTTGTTGTTGAATATTATTCTGTTAGGGCAACTCGTTACAAGTGCATAGCAGCTGTGTTTTGGTAGAGACCTTATTTTAAGGATATATGAACAAGTCAGAGTGGTTCTTCTATCTTCAAGAGGAGGTTCATCAGTTTCTACATGAAGGCTAACTATGGGAGATGTTCTGTACGCGCCACAAGAGAGACGTAGGCCTGAGCTGTGTACTGGATCCAACTTTATAAGATATGACGGTCTTGCTGAACCGTACACAATGCACCCATTATCTAGCAACGAACATACTAAAGAGCGGTATATGCGCAGAAGACATGTTATATCGAAACCCCAATGTTTCTTGAAAGTACTTTCAGTATGTTTAAAGATTGGGAGGCTTTCTTTTTTAGTGTGTTTATGTAGGGTAGAAATGTTAGTTTTTTGTCGAATGTTATGCCTAAAAATTTATGTTCTTGTTTTATTGGTAGCATAGTTTCATTTAGATGTAGGGTGGGGTCGTTGTGCAAGCCCCTTTTGAGCGAGAAAAGAACTGCAACTGTTTTTGTGGGGAGAACTTAAACCCGTTTTTGTCTGCCCAAACCGCTAGTCTGTTTAGTGTGAGTTGTATCTGTCTCTCACAGGTTGATGAGTTGGATGATGTGCATGCAGTCTGAAGGTCATCAACATATACAGAATACATGATGGACTTTGGAATTATTTTCGATATGAAATTCATTTTTACAACAAAGAGCGGGGTACTCAGAATGCACCCCTGTGGTACTCCGTTTTCTTGAACGAATTCTTCGGAAAGTGTTGAACCCAGGCGTACATGAAATGAACGTTCCGACAGGAAATCTTTCAGGCAGTTCGGCATCCTTCCGCGGATACCTAGGTCTGCTAGGTCGCGGAGAATGCCAAACCTCCAGGTAGTGTCGTAAGCCTTTTCAATGCCAAAAAATACTGCTAGACAGTGTTGCCTGTGTATGAACGCTTCTCGTACAGTGTTTTCAAGGCGCACGAGATCGTCAGTTGTCGAGCATCATTTTTTAAACCCGCACTAGTGGATGTCGACAAGCTCACGGTTTTCGAGGGTAAACATTAACCTGATATTCAACACACTTTCAAAAGATTTGGCGAGGAAACTTGTGAGTGCTATGGGTCTATAGCTAGCAGCGGAAGTGGGTGGCTTTCCAGGCTTCAGTAATGACACAATAACTGCTTTTTTCCAAGACTGGTATTTTTCCTAGTTTCCATATTTTGTTAAAAAATTTTATAAGTGCTTCTACTGATGCTTCGGAAAGGTGTGCCAGCATCTCATAATGTATTTCGTCCCAGCCGGGTGCTGTCTGTTTGCCAGCCGACAGTACTGTATGTATTTCCTCGAGTGTAATTAGGCTGTTATACGGCTCGTTCGAACCGCCATTTGTTCGAAGTCTTTGTTTTTCAGCTATGTTTTTGTGCCTTAAAATGACTCTGTATAATGTGCGGAACCAGAAATTGTAAAAAAAAAATGTTTCCCTGGAACGTCTGCCTGTTGTTTAATACTTGTTTGTGTGCCTGGGCCTGTGAGAAAAGGGATTGTGAAGGGAGAGTAGCTGCCATTTATTTTGTGAACTTGCTCCCACATTTTCTTCGATGCTATTGAACTGTTTATAGATGTTATATATTTCTCCCTTGATGTTTTTTTCGGCGCTTCGACGAATATACCTCGCTTTGGCTCTTGCTTTTGTGAAATTTACAAGGTTTTGATGAGCAGGGTGCCTACGAAAAGTTCCCCATGCTTTATTTTGTTTCCGTTTCGCTTCTCTACATTCTTGTGAGTTCCACGGCTTCTGACATTGTCTCATTACGCCCGACGACTGAGGAATATATATGCGTGCAGCAGTAATTATACAGGTTGTGAAAATCTTATTTAGTTCGTCAACACTTAGATCATCCGAAAATAGTTTCTCCAGACTAGCATTTTCACGAAACAGTACCCAGTCAGCCAAGTGTAATTTCCAACGGTGAGGTTTGCTCGGAATGATTGACGGAGAGGATGCCAGGCTAATAGTTATTGGTAAATGATCACTTCCCCGTGGATTATCAAGAACATTCCATTTAAAATCAGTAAAAACAGATGGTGAATTAAACGATCAGTCTAAACAGCTCATTTTTCCAGTGCTTGGGGTACAATATGTGTGTTTTCCCGAATTTAGCAGACAGACATTATTGCATAGAATAAAATCTTCCAAAATGCGGCGTCTAGTGTCAGTTTCTTCACTTCCCCAGAAAGAGGAGTGCGCATTAAAATCCCCGGTTGAGAGATATGGCTCTGGTAGCTGTTCTAGAAGTGTTTCCATGTCTTGAAGTGTAACTGTTTGGTGTGGCTCGAGATATATGGAACATATTGTGATAGTTTTAAAATAGATAACAGTGACTGCAACTGCTTCAAATTTGGTTTTTAACTTGAGTTCACGGGTTGCAAAACGAGACTGGATGATAATGGCAACACCTCCAGAGAGCCTACTCGCTTGCTCTCGGTCACACTGAAAGACTTGGTATTTTTTAAAAATGTTTGTATGTTTAAAACCTAAGTTAGTTTCCTGTAGGCATAACGCCAAAGGGGAAAAAGAGTTTAAAAGATCTGTTACATCACTGTAATTTCTTAAAAGTCCTCGGCAGTTCCAACTAATTATGAATGTCATGTTGGATAAGTTTTGAGGGAGTTAAAAAAAGAACTTGTTCAAGTTTTTAACGGTCCTGTAATGGGGGCCCTGTCTTTTCTTTTACGCTCAAGATAGCTGTTCCGCCGTTGTAGCGGGGGCGAGTTTTGAGTTGTGTCCATTGCCTCACTAGAGGCCCTGGACGGCCGCGGAGAACCCGCGGGTGTGCGGTTTAGAGGCCTCTCCCGACTGGGGGAAGCCTTGAGGGCGGCCGGCTGAAATGCCGGCGTGCCCTTTTTTCCGGATGGCAAGGCAGCCTTCGCTGCGTCTGCTGGAGGCGGGAATGGCCCTGCCGGAGGCTTTGCCTGGGCAGTGGCCAGAGCCGGGTGTGGTGCTCCGCCCTTGCGCACCACATCCGCGAAGTTTGTCTTTGCAGTGAATAGAAACGGGTTTGTAAGTGCCAACCTTTTTCTAGCTTCTCTGAATGATATGTTTTCCTTTGTTTTCAGAGTTATGATCTCTTTTTGCAGTTTTCCATCTTGGACAAGACCTGGAGTAAGCAGGGTGATCGCCTTCGCAGTTGGCACAGAGGGAGGCCACTGCATCGCAGTTCTCAGTTGCATGTTCTTTCGAGGCACATTTCGCGCAGGTTTTATGACCGCGGCAGCTGATTGACCCATGGCCGTATCTTTGACAGTTAAAGCATCTGCGAGGGTTAGGTATGCATGGTCGGACTTGTATTTTCAAGTATCCCACTTCTATTGTCTCGGGTAGTGTGCTTGCATAGAATGTTAGGATCAAGTGCTTTGTAGAAATTTCTTTATCATCTTTACGTATGGTGATTCTCTGGACATTGACGACGTTTTGCTCAGAAAGACCATCTAGCATTTCTTTCTCGGTGATGTGGAGGAAGTCCGGGTCGGAGATTACGCCACAGACAGTATTTAGGGTTCGATGTGCAGTGACGGTCACGGGAACATCCCCCATAGATTGAATGGTTGGGAGCTTTGCATGCTGTGCTTCGTTGTCAAGTTGGAGTAGAAGGTCTCCACTGGCTGTTTTGCTGACTTTTTATTTTATGCCTAAGGATTCTGTCAAGCATTTTGACACGAGGAATGGGGACAATATTCGAGTTGGTTTTTCTTGGATTTGGGAATGGATCACATGATGTTTAGCAAAATTCTTTTTGGTTCTCTGCAGGAACTCTGCTGTGGCTTCGGTCCGCCTCCTTTTATCGGGGCGATCAGATGCTGAGAGAAGGTTTGCCATAGATTAAGTATGTTGTTCGGCCGTGGTGCCAGCCACCCACCATGGAGTCCAACAAGGGGACGGGACAGGAACTTGCAAGAAGTCCTGCCTACGCCAGCTGTACACCTCAACTATAACCCAATATGACGCAACTCAGGGTGGTTGGCCACACAAGGTTAACCCTCGCCGCCAGGGAGATAAGGAAGAAACTAGAAGTGAGTAGGAGACAGGAGAGTTGTGAGAAAGGGGTAGGAAAGTTAAAGATTTAGGGGATAATAGGAAAAGGCGACTGCCGATTTCCTCCGGTCGGGTCATGCCGGATGTGCCGTCTACAGGAAGCTGGGGCCAAAGTGGTGTGTCGCCTCCGCCGAGGGGCTTTAAAGGTACAAACGCCCGGCATCGGCTCAACCACCAGGATCCCCTTTTCCCCGGACACGGCGATGACACGCACGGCTAGGCGCGGGTGCTCGGGTCCGTGGTGATGCACTGCTCACCATCATCCCCCTGCGGGGATGTCCCTGCGGATGCTCGGGAACCCGTGGTGTCGCCACTCACCAACGCCTGCAAGCTGCAGACGTCCCCCTGCGGGGACCTATATATAGCGTTCCCAGATTGCGTGAAAGAATTTAACTCAGTGGAAACCTCAGCAGTCGTGCAGGAATTGCGGAATCATTGTGCAGAAGAGCCTAATATGAAAATGCAGGAAGATTGCAATAGCAATTCTACAGTTACCATAACCCTCTATATAGTCGGCAATAAAATTCCAATAAAGAAGGGCGTCAGACAAGGAGACATGACCTCGGCCATGCTAGTGACAGCCTTTGTACAGGAGGTATTTTGAGGCCTGAATTTGGAATGGTGTTAGGGATAAAAGGTAATGGAGAATACCCAAATAATATGCGATTCGCTGATGACTTTGCCTTGCTAAGTCACACAGGTGATGAGCTGCAAAATATGATCGTTGAGTTATACAGGAAGAGCAGAACGGAGAGTCTAAATATAATATGCAGAAACCCGAGTAATGTCTAACAGTCTGAGAACACTTCAGAATTGTAGACTTCAGACTGCAGCCTACAGTTGGCAGCGAGGTGATTGAAGTGCTAACTGAAATGCATCTTCTTAGGGCGAGTAGTGACGGCAGATACGAATCACGAGCGCGGAATAACTACAGAAGAATATGAAGGAAGTGGCGCACATTTTGCAGGCTCAGTCAGATCATGAACAGCAGTGTACCGATATCCCCAAAAACAAAAATATATAATAGCTGTATCCCACCGCTACTCACCTGTGTGTCAGAACTTTAATTAAGCACCACGAAGCGATCAATGGAAGGAAAAATGATAGGTGTAACGATAAGAGAAAGCAAGAGAGCAGAGTAGGTGAGGTAACAAACCCGTGTTATTGACATCCTAGTCGAAATGAAGAGGAAGAAGTGGGCGCTGTACAGGGCGTGTAATACGAAAGCAAGATATCCGCCGGTCATTAAGTATAACGGAGAGGATTCAAAAAGAAGGCAAGCGTAGCAAGGGGCGGCAGAAAGTTAGCTGGGCGGATGAGATTAAGCAGTTCACTGGGATAGGGTGGCCGCAGGTGGCAGAGGACAGGGTTAAGTGGAGCGTTCAGCAGCCGTCAAGGCGTGCAAGGCCCTCTTGTACTCTTGTGTCTTTGCACGATGACCTTGTCTCTCGCCCAATTTCTCGTTCCTCTCTTTCAAGCCCCCTCTTACCTGTACGCAGTGCATGGCAGCCAATCGAAGCATCCTTCTGGCAAACCTCCCTGCTGTCGTCTTTCTCTCTCATCCTCACACGTGTCTCGCACCTCAGCGCAGGTACGAAACAACAGCGACGACTCTGAGCTACTTGGCATATTTCCTTGCCAAGTACCCGGACATCTAAGAGAAAGTGCGCCAAGAGGTTGACGAAGTCGTCGGCAATAAGGTAAGCGAACGAGAATGTGCTCTTACGCCTGCGAGCATCGCTGTCAGTGGCACTGGATAAGGAGTTCAGTTTACCGGTTTTTAGTTAGCGGATATCTGGGGTGCAGTAAATCAGTCGGTTTTTTGGCTGACAAAGGGCTGTTATGGCAGCCTTGCGCACGTAAAGAGAGAGGGGTCTACTGTTTTCTTAGGTCGCCTGCGCAGCCTGATTCAACCTTCGCACATCTGGGTGCTCGATGAGAAGCTGTGATTATTTTCTTCTAAATTAAGGCTTGAAGCCATCAGGTCCGGTCCGGTACCTTACTGTGGCGCTGAATTTCTGAAATTAAAAAAAATCAAATATTTATTTCCATTTATACCAAATGCATAAACGTCATGAGAAGCCGCCTATATTCACCTTGATTGCCCCGCTAACTCAGCAGCACCGACAGCAGTGGAGGTAATGCTTAGAATGATCAAAAATTATATCCGAAAACGATTATTACGGGGGTTAGCTCAGCAGCAGGCGCGACAGAACTCAGACGAAAGACACCAAAAATTGGCGGTGGTTTAGCTCTGGTTAAACCTGGAGTGACGCGATAGCTACAGCTGGCCGGGTAGAACTTGCTAAGTTGAATTGCAAAGTCAGTCTTTCGCCGCTCTGTCTCGCTGGGCGTTCCTTCTTCAACTTCGTTCCACTTGACACGGCGCATGCGTACAGCTGTTGCCGCTCTGTTTCGCCGGGCGCCGCGCCGCCAGCAGCAGCAGCTGCGCTGCACTACGTGACAAACCACGTGATCAGCCACGGCGCCACGCCGCCGGGAGTTGCTTTGCACCACGTGACCAACCACGTGACAACGTGGCGGCGCCGCCGCGCTGAAGGCTCGAATTGCTACCGTAATGTAGCTATGGTTACAAAACCAAGTCACTCAAGCACACGCCGCAGTGCCTTCGTCGTCGTCAACCGCCCAGCGACAGAACAACGTCCTCTTTGCCTCGCGACTGTGTACCGTTACACTACCTACGTCCCGCGGAAGGAAGCACAGTCCCTGGGCGTCTAAGGTGGCGGTTGCGAGTGGCAGCGGTTAACACGGATGACGTGCGCAAGCTGTTTGGAGGGGGCGACGGGCGGGGAGTTGGTGTGCAGCACAGTGCAGGACATTGTCTACCCGAGTGGAAACCAGACATGCAGAAGGGAGGCTGCACGCCTTCTTTTAACATTTCTGCAGAACACGGATCTTGTTTTTAAATGGTGACAGCAGGAACGGACTATGGCCTAGTGTGATTGAATATGTGCGTAGATGGTGTCTTCTGGAGTGGACCATGTCATACTGTGAGTAAATGTGTGCATGCATGGTGGCACTGCAATGGACTATGTTCTACTGTGACTGAATATGTGCATAGATGGTGTCTTCTGGAGTGGACTGTGATGTGGATTGTGTGGATTGATTGTGTGCATAGCTGGTGACTGCGGGAGAGAATGTGTGCTATTATAAGAGACTGTGCGCTTAGCGGGGTAGATGCGGCATTGTTAATATCGAAGGGACGCTGCGGTGGAGCAATTGCCGGCAGAGAAAGCAAGGCTAACCCCACCTGTAGCATTCAAGACCTCAACTCAACTAACCAACTGCAGGGGCGTGAGTTCGTAGGACGCATCGCTCAGTTGCCTCAAGACGCGGTAAGGACGGACGTAACGAGGCAGGAGCTTCTCACACAGGACCACACAGGAGTGCCAGGGAGCCGGAAGGGTTGTGGACGTCACGATGATGAAGGTTGTAACGCCGTTTTTGAGCGGTCTGAGAAGCGTCGAGACGATGCCTAGCGATTTTGTGGGCGGCGGCAGCATGGACAATGGCGTCACAAGTGTAACTGCTAGTAGAAAGGTCAGAAGGCAGTAGGCTCTCGAAGGGTAGCAATGGGTCGCAAAGAACAGGTAGAATGGGGAGTATGTGGTGGTATTATGGCGTGAGAGATGGTAAGCGAACGTCACGAAATGTAAACTGACGTCCTAGTCACGATGGTGGTCGGAGAAATACATAAATTGCATGTCCATCAGGGTGCGGTTAAGGCGCTCAGTAAGGTCGTTTCTTTGGGGATTGGAGGACATCATGAAGTTGTGATGGGTGGAGCATAAGCGCAGAAGGTCGTGGACCACTTTGTAAATAAAGCTGGGGCCTCGATCTGTAAGCAGTTGACGAGGAACGCCATCAAGCAGGACGACGTCATAGAGAAGAAAGACGGTGACATTGGAGGCACAGCTGGTCGGGATAGAGCGCGTTATAGCGTACCGGGTAGTGTATTCGGTCGCAACGGCCATCCAACTGTTGCCTGAAGTTGATGTGGGAAAACGCCGAAGCAGATCGATATCAACACGAAAAAAAGGGGTCAGTCGGAATGCTGATGGGCTGATGCTGGTTACTGGGCGGAAGCGGGGGCGTTTCCCGGCACTGATATTGATCTCAGGCAGGAGCGTTGCGATAAATACCAGGCCAGAAAACCGCCTGCGCACGCTATCGTACGTGCGTGACATGCCGAGGTACCCTGCAGTAAGAGCGTCATGAAGTTGGACAAGCGCTGTTTAGCGGAGATGGATCGGGACGGCGATTAAGAGGGTGCATATTGTGCATATTGTGACAGTACAGAGTGTCGTGATGCAGCACGAGCAGATTCAGAGCAGGATCGGCAGGGGCGCTTCGGAGGCGGTCGATTACGGGGAGCAGAGATGGACCGCGGCGTTGCTCGTCGGCGATGTGTAGGAAGTCCGACACGGACAAAACACTATCATCGGTATCACGGTTTTGGGAATCAAGATGATAGACAGGATGGCGGGACAAACACTCAGCGTGTTGGTGCAGCTGGCTGGGCTTGTAGATGACAGTAAATGTGTATTCCTGCAAGCGCAATGCCCAGTGACCCGGACAGCCTGTAGGGTCTTGAAGAGAGGACAGCGAGCACAAGGCATAGTGGTCGGTAACTACACAGAAGGGGCTCCCAGACAAATGAAGACAGAGTTTCTTTAACGCCCAGACAAGGGAAAGATACTCCCCCTCAGTAATAGAATAGTTACGTTCGGAGGAAGATAGCCGGCGGCTTTCGTACGCAATCGCACTATAGTGCTCGTGCTGGCGCTGCACAAGGATGGCGCCAATACCATGGCCCCTGGTGTCAGTGCGAAGTTCCGTAGGCCCAGAAGGGTGGAAATGGGCGAGCACAGGTGGAGCAGTGAGGGCCGCAACAAGGGCTGTGAAGGCGCGAGCTTGGGCAAGATCCCATGAGGAAGGCCCATCATTCTTGTGGAGGGATAAACCGCCGGAAATAGGAGTAGCGCCATCGATTGAGGCATGAACTTTATCAGGGCAGGTCTTGACACCAGAAACATCAACGAAGTGGCTGATGACCTTAATTTGGCGCTGGCCGAAACTGCTAATCTTATAGTTCATTTAGAGACCGGCGCGGCGGAAGGCGGCAAGGATAGTTGAAAGACGGTGTAGGTGGCTTTCGAAAGTTGGGGAAAAATGACAACGTCATCTAGGTAACACAAGCACGTCGTCCATTTGAAGCCACACAGGAGCGATTACATCATACGCTCGAAGGTGGCAGGAGCGTTGCAGAGGACGAAGGGCATGACTGAATTGATACAGGCCATCGGGGGTGACAAAGTCAGTCTTCTCATGATCCTATTCATCAACAGCAATGTGCCAGTAGCCTGAACGGAGATCAATAGAAGAAAAACAGCTGCCATTGTGTAGGCAGTCGAGGGCGCCATCAATTCTTGGAAGAGGATAGACGTCTTTCATTGTTATTTGGTTAAGATGGCGATAGTGGACACAAAAGCGCCAACGGCCATCTTTTTTTTAACCAACAACACAGGGGACGCACAAGAACTGCTCGAAGGCTCGATAACATTGTTCTACATAATTTCCTAAAAAACTTTTTATTCTTTAGCCAAAGCGGATCAGGTCATTAACTGAGGCTTCGCTGTGAGCGTTGGTTGCAGTAGATGGTCTCGTACTACGTGTTTTTTCAGCCAAAGAAGTTTCGCCGCATTTGAATAATATTCTTCAACTGCTTAAATCAACTATGGACTCTTTGTAGGCTTTCTTCTGTCCCTGTTGAAACGTTGAAGATGAAGATCCCTTCAATAAGAATTTTTTAACTCCAGGTCTTTGTCTCTGCCTTATTTCATTTTTTAACGTGAAATACCTGAAAACGTAACAACTATTTACCAGATATGACTCCGTTAACAACGTATAATTACTTAAATCTCTTTAGCAGATTAAAATTATTGCTTTAGGGCAACAGGCATTTCTGTTGGAACACCGTTAATTTCCATGTCTGCAGGAACGAGCGCGCAGAGACGTAGCACAAGAAGCAGAACGACCACAGGACCAAATGCTGATCGTGTCGTTCATCTTGTACTTGTGTGTCGTGTGTTTTTGGGCGCTTGTTCCTGCAGGCATGAAGATAGCAAACCAAGTCAACAAGTGTTACCGTTACTTAGGGCATCAACAAAAATAACCAAGATGACTGCCAGCTTGAGGTTGTTCCTCTGCAAATTGTCACTTACGCTTGCGAAAGATTCCTTTTTACCACCTTGTCGTACTTGCAGAAAGCTGACGCCGTTTATGATATTTCCTCAAGTTGCTTTTCTCGCCTTACATATCATTTCACAGGTAACAAAAAGAGGAGACTTTCAAAAGCGACACAGGCAGCGACAATAATCAAACTATTGGCAGGAATCCGAGGAAATCTTAAAGCAGCTTAATTACATGTTTAGCGTTAAACACAGCCTCCGCAGTAATGTATTGACGCCATTCAGCAGCATGATAGCGGATGACTGGAACCGCGCTTGTCATTTAATAAATGACAAAAGTTCGATCTTTCCTTGTGATCTAGTGTGTTCTTTCAAGGTATGAGGCCAATTTTGCGGTAAATGATTTTTTGGTAACAGGCACAAACCGTAAATTATAGGTCTCTCTTGAAAATATTGTTTTATCTCAATCGAACTATTGAAGCTGGTGCCAACAAGATATCTTTTAATTTTATTCTTGAAATGCGCAGTAAATACTGTATACATCTGCCACTAGACGTCGTAACTTTATTTGATACAAGAGAGGCCGTATTCTATAAGCTGTTCGTTTTAAAATATCAAATGCGTGTGCATCTGCTCCTTTGTCATTGGTCACTCGGATATACTCGCGGATTTCAAACGTCTCCGGAAAGCGACCCTGCCACTGATGGTTGGCGACGGGACCTCGCAATTGGCTGGCATTGACTGCGATATGCATATCGCAGCCAATTGGCAGCCAATGGTCAGGCCCGGTCGCCTGCGGTTGACAGAGAGCTGCTATGCACCTCACCACTGACTGCATATCGCTGTCAATGCCAGCCAATTGTGAGGTCCGGTCGCCAACCACCAATCGCCTGGAGGCTTTCCATACACACTTGAAAGCCGCAGGTATATCTGAGTGAGCAATGCGGCAGGAATGGCAAGAAAAGACTAGGAAGCTTGCGCGGGTAGCTGATTTGCTGCTGAATTCGTGTTGTCGCAGTTCGCATAGGACAGGGAAAATTGGAGATATCTTAAATCCTCCTTGTGCTGTGGACGCAGTAAGGTTTAGGGTGATGATGATGATGGTGATGACGATGATGAAGAGAAGAGCTCGGGGCAGTGTGTAAAGAAAATTTTCAATGTTTTTTTTTTGTGGAGTTACAGATGCTGAATGGTATGTGATGTCGCTTAATGAATTGAAGCAATGAAATAACAGGAGCAATGGGAACGTCCGTTGGATGAATGAGGCCCCGTAAGTGAAACTAGTGTAACGGAAGCCCATTAACGAGCTAGCGGTAAGAGGGCAAGTAGAGGAATTCAGGATATTGCGGCCCAATAGATATTAGGTTTCAACCGAGGACGTCGACCTTAACATTAGTTCAAACAATGGACGGTTATCTCATAGCTACCACTACGGTATGAGCAGTAGAAGTAGGCGGTAGGATGGTTCGACAGGGTACAGGCGACCTCTCTCAGGATACGAAATATCTGATTAAAAAAACACCGAAGCACGAACGTATCTAGCCCCACGCAAAAAGTAGAACAGGCAGAGCTATTAAAGCTGATTAATAAGCGCAGGGTAACCGACATCAAGAAGTTTATATGGAGAGATTCGAGCATGCTCTACAGAACCTGGATAGCCTAAAAGTGGTGAAGAGGGAACCAGGCATAGGAAAAACTCAGATGCATGCATTAAGAGACAAAGAAAGGAATGTCATTAGTATCACGGATAAGATAGTTATAGTAGCCGAATAATTCTGCACAAATCTATACAGTTACCAATGTAATCCGCACGTAAGAAAGGCACTAACGCACAGCAGTGGAATATCCCACCAGTAAAGAATGAAGAAGTATAGAAAGCCTTAGGAGCTGTGCAAAGCGGGATCAGATAGCAGCAGATTAGGTGTTCGTCGTGGGGGAGATTGTGCTAGAAAAAAAAAGCCACGCTCTATGCGCAATGCTTTATGATCTCGAGTATATCAGTAGGGTGGAAGAACGTTAACATAATCTTAATCCAAAAGAAAAGACAGGTAAAGGGCTTGAAAAAATGATAAGACCGATCACCATATTCACGGTGTCAATCAGGTGACTGAGAAATGTGCAGAATATAACCAAGCCCTATACATAGCCTTCACTGATTTCGAGAAAGCATTAGACTGAGCGGAAATCTCAGCAGTGATATAGGCACTGGGGAATAAGAGTGTCTAAGAGTCTTGTGTAAAAAAAACTGGAGGACGTCTATGCCGACTGAACATATACAATAGTCCTACATAAAGTAAGCAATAAAATTCCAATAAGAAAGCACCAGCGTTATTCGCCGCCTGTTTAAAGAAGTTATTCCAAGGTCTGGATTGGGAACAGTTGAGGATAAGAGTGAGTGGCGAATACCTAAGTAATCTGTGATTCCCTGATAACATTGTCTTGCTAAGTGACTCAGTAGGCGAGCTGCAAGGCATGATTAATGAGTTAGAAAGGCCGAGCATGCAGTTGACTATAGAAACTAACACGCAGAAAACCAAAGTAACGCTCAACAGTCTTGCAAGATAACAGCCGTTGACAATTTGTAGGCAGTAGCTGGAAGTGGTAAAGGAATACGTCTACTTAGGGCAGGTAGTAACAGCTGATCCCAATATCCCAGTTCTGCTTTATCCCATTTCTGTTTTGAAGTTCTATCCCCAGTCCTGTTTTCCAGTTATGTTTTGCACACCATTTTTTACAGCCGAAATGACGGTGAGCGATTGTAGGGGACCTATACTTTGTTTCTAAAACTGTGATCTTCTGGCTATAGTAAATGCGGAAAAACTTGTGCGTCACTAAATAATGTTCTAGGTGGTTACGGCATTTTAGAATTGCATAAAACAAAAGAACGTTTTTTTTTTAAATTTCAGCATAAGTCGTGTGCTTAACTTCCGACAAAGCTCGGGCGGCATGGTTCTTTGTTTTTGGGCTTGTTGCCAGCCTTGTGTGTTTTCGACTAGTCCGATGGCTATCACCTGCGGCCTACGATGTGACTGAATTAATTATTCAGCTGCCGTGGTAGCTGAGTGGTTATGGTACTCGGTTGCTGAGCCGAAAGATGCGCTTCGGTCCCCGCCACGGCGGGGCAATTTCGACGGAGGCGAAATGCTACAAGCCCGTTTTTTATGCGATGCCAGTGCACGTTAAAGAGCCACAGTTGGTCGAAATACGCACGAGCCGGCGTCAATCATATCCTAAGTCGCACTGGGACGCTAAACCCTATAAACCAAAGCGTAAATGATCAAGTAATGATTCGCAAAAAGTGGAATGAACGCACTTTCTTGGCGCAAAAACGATCCAGGATGTAACCGAAAGACAAATTTGTTGCAGACGCTCATCCTAAGCTGGTGAGCTGCCGATACGCATTAGGCTGCGCGGGGAGCGCAGCAGACGTGGGCTCGAGGCAGTTGGCAATGCGAAATTCAACACGACTCATTAGAAGGAAGAAAAATAAGCAAAGGATGCCAAAAAAACAAAACAAAGCGAGCAAAAAAGCGTCCACGGACAAAATGTCACACTACGCGTGGAGCTAAAGAGAAGCGGCTGTTTTAGGCTGACATTTGCCTCCATGATATCTTCGATCGTTTTGCAGCAGCTGAAAGCTCGCTGCGACGTAGGGCGAACTAATAGGCAGTGAGAAATTATGAAGTCAAGGGACCAAGTGGAGAGGCACTGTGTGCGATCCGATTACAATTTTCTTGTTCTGTTCGGCGCCATATTTTTCCATCTTGAAAGCACGACTTTCGCTATCTGATATGGGTAAAAATTACACTTTTTAAAGGTGGTTGTTTTCGAATATCATTCACACACATTTAGAAACGAATCCCTTTCTTCGCTGTGAGCAATACAGAATATTCACAGCCGACACCTTTGAAACTGCAGGTGTTACGGCTCATGTTAACGGCAAGCGCTTAGAAGTGTTTGTAGCATTCGCCGAAAAAAAGCACCCGCTGTCATATCACCCCTTCTTGCACACAGCCGATGTCCGGCGCCTAGCGCTGACGTTGTTATCGGGTGGGCGGCGCGGCCGAAACAAAATGGTGCCAAACGTCTTGAAATGTAGTTAAAGATTACATCTTGAAATGATTGCATTGGACGGCATACTGCTGGCCTCCGCTCAGGCAGCCGTAGCAGTTGTTTAAACTCGGTAGCAGCGACGTGGCACGTCAGTCTTCTTGCTGTACGGCCACGGACGTAGCCGAGACAGAGTGCCCTGTACTTAACGCTGCGTGTACGCAGGTGTTCTAGGGGCTGCGGAACCAGATGATCACGTCCGTGCCAACACATTTCTCGCACAATAAAGAAGTCGTCTTCCCTGTGCCCTAAAAATAAGCACGGTCGTCACCCGCTCATGTATGGCAGCAGTATTTGAACAAAATTGACTTTCTCGTGTACGAAAAAAAATTTCAACTGGCACTGGATGTTTTTGGTAACCCGTCATTGTTGAACAATCAGTCGTTTTGAAAAGGGATAATATTGTTTGAAAGGACGAAGTTATTTCATTACTCTTATTTTTAGAAGTCTTACCGTATTAGAGCAGAAATGTATTATTGGCCTGAAGATCGCATTTCGTGAGCTAGCAAAAAAGAGATGCTGTTTTGCGTTGCAAATATTTCCGTCACTCGTCAGCAGTACACTCACGTGGCCATTTATCACTCGGAATAGGCTCAGCAGATATCATGACTGTGCTCATCTACGCAGTGAATAACATGTTTACTTGCGCTCTAAGGCCAAAGGTCTGTTTTGAATATGATGTTCACAAATATAAGCTTTATGAAGATACTTTTTTAGCAACTAAGCCTTCACATTTGTGGCAAAAACCGCTGACAGGAAAAGGAGAGATGGAGGGGGATGTTGGCTCGTCGACTACGTGCCACTGCAGTTCAATGTAGCTAGAGTTAATAAGCCTCGGATATCGGCCGCAAGACCCTGAACGTCTATAGATTACGTCACTGACGATATCTAGACGATGCTGTGCATTTTCTGTTTCAGCTAATACATGTCACTGCTTCGTAATCTGAACGTTGAAGTTCAGCCCAAAAAGAAGGCTGGAGGTCAACTGAAATGCAGGAGTAAATAACACACTTATTCCTTCTTTTCTTCGTTAGTTAATTCAGAGCGCGATATACCTCCACACTGAATTTCTGCATAAATAGGCTTCAGCGGAGAAAAACATCAACAATTTTAAATGAAATTCACGCTTTTCATTGTTTCTGCTGCAGAGTAACTTAAGGCAACACTTATGGGTTGGCAGTCAGGGCGATGTTAGTTCAGCAGAAAAGATCACAGGGCTTATTTCGGCATTCACACAACTGAGCGCGTTGAAATATTCTAGAGTTCACATAAAGCAGAAAGGCGCCTTTATAATGCCTGAGCGTCGCATGCTCGTGAAGCTGCTTCTGCTTGATATGTAAAGCTAATGCTCTTTGCCGACTAGCGCGCTGTATTCTATATAGGGCAAAAGCTCAACGTTCACCATACCACTGAAAGATTGATGAGGAGCTTTTTGAAGCAGGTCGCAATATTCATTTGTTATTTATATATATATTTAGGAAGCGTGGCGCAGCGCCTACGGCAAAGCTCACTTGTAACACGAAGAGGAGCACTTACGGACGGCAGTTGCGAAGTAGGTGTATGTATATTCGTGTAGCAGCTTCGTGTAATAGCGTGGTATTATAGCTTTCAACTTTTATTTCTTCAGCACACCTCGACCACTCTCTGCAAGTTGTCTGCTTCGGAAGCAGAAACCAGATGCCACTACCTTACGGATACTGCTGGTTTATATCACTAAGCGGCATTTTTTCAATATGCGTGGCCGATTTTGCATTCTACGACGCAGACAGGGTAAGCTGATTCTTGAAGTGAAAAGCTTGCCAGGTCACCCAAAGAAGCGGACACCACGAACGCACCCTCAGAGCTGATATTTTATTTGTATGTTTGCGTCATTTTGTACTACATTGCTCACCCAAATGGGCATGCTATAACACACGCTTCTGCTTGACCTTAGCACTTAGTGTAAAAAAAGAAACATTATTATACTTCACGTTAAGAACTGTTTTACAGTCAGAGCCAAACAATTCACTACAATATACTTAAGATCAAAACGTCTTCGCCACAGAGCGCCATAGCTATGCAGGCTGCTTCACCTAAGACTTTCTGCAATTTCTCAAAATATGCTTTTTGATTCAGAAGAGCGCTCTTTTTTTCGCTACAGCATACTCAGCGGTACAGTGCATCAGAATACAACTGGGACGTGATAGCTGGCTGATTAACTAGTTGCACTGAAAGAGCAAACTTACACTGACACAGAAAGTTGTTTTTGCAAGGTCCGAGAACAATGGGCAGCCTCAACTAGCAGGACAAACTATGCCTATCAGACAGTGCACTTCCTTATGCCAACCATTTTAAACAAATACAACCCATTCAATACAAATGATAATACCTTACGTCCCAAAGAGTTCAAAATGCGGTTTTTACAGATAAAGAAGTAGAAGTTACGTCGGAAAGTGTTTTGTAAAAAGTATTACTTGAGGAGAAGAAGAAGAAGAAGAAGAAGAAGAAGAAGAAGAAGAAGAAGAAGAAGAAGAAGAAGAAGAAGAAGAAGAAGAAGAAGAAGAAGAAGAAGAAGAAGAAGAAGAAGAAGAAGAAGTGTTTTGTTTTCTGTTTAATACAAGCGCAAGAATAACTTGGTGTCATTTTTTCATATTATTAGCAGTGTGTACTTTGATTATATATGTCGCCCTGTGCACATGTTAATCTGCCTTGCGCCTGACCACGTGCTGCTGCCATGCCCGTGTGTGGGGCTTTAGACACATTCAAGCTGCTGAGTTGAAGCTTTTTGTCTGGAGTCTCTTTGTCTTGCATTAGAAATGGAATAAACATTTACTTAAATAATATTGATAGATGACTTACGAACTGTTACTGCTAGGTTCCTTAAACATTTAGAGGCGTGTATACCACAGTAAGTAATATCCAAATCAGTTTTTAGAATTTCGAAAACGCAGTTACCTTCACCGCCGTGGCTCAACAAACTTTGACCTTTTCTCGTTCTTTTCGAGAACCATGCGCCTGCAGAGAGTGAACAACGACGTCCAGATTTCGATGAGATCGTTGCGACATTGCGACCGCAGTTTGATATTCCAGCAAGAAGAGGCCAGTTTGAAATATGACACGCGTTCTGCGGACCTGGCACAGAGAAAAACATTTAAAAAAGATTGGAAAGTTGGATGCGCTATGCAGCGCAGTTTGAGATCCTTATCAACGTAGTATTAGTAAAGGTAAAAGTAATTGCCTGCATGAAAATGAACAATAAAAAAATTGACGGTTGATCTACGTAGTTAGGCCAAAGGCGAATTACTGGCGCTAGAACTTCAGTTCACGCTGCGGTTCTGGTGTTCGGATCCATTGTTCATGGATGGGATTTTGTACGGATAGAGACAATGGCTTAATGCTCATATATGCGGAATTGGTCATTGTCTACATTAATGGAACCCTGGGAGTCGTACTGCTCCTGGCGCAGTGGTGTAGCGGTTACGCTATGCACCACTGCCCTGCGATAGATAGACAGAAAGACAGACGGACAGATGGACGGGCGGACGCACGGATGCACAGATGGATGGATAGACGGACGGATGGATGGATGAATATATAGATTGATATATATATATATATATATATATATATATATATATATATATATATATATATATATATATATATATATATATATATATATATGGAGAGATACATAGATAGATATATATGAATAATTTTATTTTAAGTGGGCCTCAACAGCCAATTGACCTAAACGAGCGAACACTAAGCGGATACAAACACCGTGACGTGAACAGACATAATACAGAAAAATGATCACAAATACAATAATAATATTAATAATAATAAAGAAAAACAAGCATAATAAAATGAACAAAGAAAATAGCAAATTAGGCAAATTCATGTGTCATCAAAAGTTGAATGATATGTCATTTGCAAACGAGTCATATGTGAAATGGTATGCATGTCAGGATAAAATGTATCACAGTACTTCGTGGTTTTTCTCCGAGGCACACGAAATCGCAGTGACATCAATAACTGATCACAGTCAATACAGCCGAGCACAACTTTATGTAGAAAATGCGTGTCAGTGCGCAGCGAAAGCTTGGCATATATCTTGCGGCTTGAAACAGATATACTGTCACGTATCTTAAGCACAGCAGCACTAACTTTCTCTTTACTTTTATTCCGCACAAAAACCAAGAAAGAGTTTGGTTCTTTCTTATAGTTCTCTTCAAGATGCTTGTGGTATTGAGCTTCATCGCGTGCAATTAGTTTTTTCACAATTTGTCTGCATAGTGAAATCTTTGGTACCAATACTCACTTTCTGTTTTAATGTACTGTTTGTGACACCGCTGTCTTTTCTTTAAATAGTGTTTCAAATCACAAGAACACCAGGAAGGGAATCTAGACCCTCTCGGACGATACCGCGCGGAGTAAATTTTTTCATTGTTTCCTTTACATTTGATGTCAATAGCTCCACGCATTAGTCAACGTTCCCGATATCGAATAATCGAGACCAGTCGTAGCTGTAAAGCTCTTTGTACAGCTCCAGGTAATCGCCGTAAGTGTGTCTGAATTTTTCTGGGTTCAGTTAACGCGCTGGACGAAAAGACGAAAAGAAAGAGAGTACATGGACAGTGAAACTTATCCACTAAAACAAGAGCATCACGCGCCGCTTGCACACCAAGAACAAGCACGTTCGATATAACTAGATTTAAAATATTACAAGCGCAGTTCTTCATCACATTATATTGGCGTAACCCATGGAATTTAATAACATCTAAGAGACATCGTGTTTTTTCTCATACGGCTGCGCAGTCGACCAAACCAGTTCTCCATTCAACATTAGGAAGATTAAAATTCCCGTAATTATGAACCTTGCACTTCGAAAAATCAATTTTTTTCCCAATATACAAAAAACATGAAGCGTGAGAACGTTAAGATCTGGATTTGGGGGAAAGTAATAACAACCAACGAGACAGTGAGGTTTCTCACGCGTTGGAATTTCCAACCAAACACATTCTTCGTAGGTCTCCAGGTCTTGTCTTCTAAATGAACCTAATACAGTCCTGCACGCTATCAGAACCCTGCCACCGTGTTTATCCAGGTCAGAGTAATTTCTGTCAGCTCTTAAGACAGCATACTCAACTAAAAAATAAGAGCTATTAGCACATGATGAGTTTAGCCATGTTTCTGTCAAGCATATAATGTCATACCCACATTTGTATGCATTCGCGAAGAGCACTTCCCTTTTAGTTTGAAGCCCTCTCGTGTTTTGATAATATAACCTAATTTCTTGAGCCATTTTCTGAAAGGGTTAGAGCACTGTTGGGATTATCAAAGTGCCGGGAGGACCACAGGTTTCCATAGAAGGGGCTGAACACGCAACCGTCAGGCCACACTTAAAGTTAGTTATAACAAGATCTAACAAATGCTCATCGAGCGAGACATGGAAGGAGCAATACGTGTCGTACCTCGTTTTCACTCTTGTGCACGTAATCACCTTTTCACCCACTATATCCCCCAGGAGTCTGTGTGCCCGACGCTGTTGTAGTCGGGTCCAGGCTAGAAACAAACAGACCTTTTTTTTTGCCGGCGTTTTGGGCGCTACTTTAAGCATCGACTGTTATGACGTGCTATTGCTTGTGTCGATTCTTGTTCTGGCACTGACATGGGAGGCACCATGTGTCTCCATATACGGCGCTTCGCGCGTCATTTAGCGCACGGGGCTCCGGACGCCTTCCGCAAACCGCACCCCGCGCGTCCATTAGGTGGCTGGATTTGCGTTTTTCTTTGCCCGAACCTCGGAGCCACTGGTCGTAAATATGCACTTCTCCGCGGGAATGGGTTTGCTGACATTTCGGACCGGAGCCCAGGCGCGTCGCCATCCCAGCCCTGTCTTCTATACATGAATTCTTTGAAATCGTGGGAAAGTGCCTTTGGGAATGTGGGAGCGCCGAAAGAACAATTGTTCCTTGGGAAGAAACCCTGTGACGGCCGCGAGTTCTGGGCGGGGCCGCAGTTGAGGTCGGAGCTCGGTAGGAGACGGACTGCCTCCCGCATGCTCGCTTAGGACAACGGACTGTCCTGAGTCCAAGTGCGGCCTAGCTCTGTCATTCTGCAACTAAGCTGATGTCATTATTGTAACTGCACTGTACCTTTTTTGTAATCAAGTGTATAATTAAGTCAGTTTTCTGAGTTAATCCAGCCAATTCGAGAGGTTTATTTGGCGAAGCAAGGAAACGGCACATACGAATGAAGAAAGAAGAAAGAAGCAGCGACAAGTGAAGAAGAATAATAAGTGAGAAGAAAGTGAAGAGGAGCAATAAATTTTTACTTAAGTGTTCCATATGAATTCATATGGGACACATATGAAGACATATGAGACACATACGCTGACGGATATCATTTCTTATGGGGCGCAGGGGAGCAAGTGTAGTTGATAGGGGGGGGGGGGTGATATGAGGCCATACGGGCATTTGTGCCCATGTGCCCATATGAGGCCTGGTTAGGTTAACAGAAATTGAATCACCTATTGGGTCAATTGTCTTATCATGCTGAAAATGCAGATGACCTGGATATATCTATACGTAAACAATAATGTACCCTGCAACCATTGTGCGTGCACAAGCGTGTGGTTCATTCCACGGTTTCCTTAGTATTTGCGTGGCACGGAATGCTTAGTCGGAAGTGTATTCCCGACGACGTTGCTCCGCTTACCTCATGTGAAGCTAAACGACGAATTATACCAGGCATTGATTAGCCAGATAGCTGTGCGTAGCAAGAATTATGTACGTTGTCAGGGCACCACTTGAAAGCTAGCATTGAGAACTTATGACATTCTCAGATGTTCCTTCCACAACCGATGCTTAATAAAGGTGCAGGGCATCGGTGACACCTGCAGATAGCCCGCAAAGATATTCAGCAAATTTTCAAGGTAAGCAGCTTCAGCCACGACTGCAGTGTGTTCACATGGGAAAAATCTTCCAAGTGCGCTACTGCACATTTGTGGTAAACATGAGAAAATAATGCTTTTCTTCCAGTGTTCGACGTGGCGTCGTCTGTTCTCACATTTGTGCCCACACAACACCTAAACAGCTTCTGATAACAGTCAAAGAAAGCCTCAATAATACCAAGACCATCACTCTATGTGCAACCACCATACCGAATTTCCAATAATTCTTTAGCCAGAGCAGTGCCTTTCATCACTCAGGGCCCGACGAGATGGTTGCTCATCGAGAAACCTACGAGTCCTAGATATTATCAAGGCCCCTTTGTAGAGTCGCTTATTCGAAGCCCTTTCCCGACTTGACAATAAGCCAGCGTGCTTTAGTGGTGGGGCCTATCACTTTGGACGAAATTAAACCTGCCATTTCTTACTTGACGGCTCAGAAATCTCTTGGGCAAGATGGCATTACTAGGGAATTCTATAAATCATTTTCCACTTGCCTAGCGCCTGTCTTGACGGAGGTTTTCCGGGCTTCTTACGATTCTTTTTTTTTGGCCTTCACTTTATATTCTGGGCATACTATATTAATTCCAAAAACACAGGTACAAATCGGTTAAAAACAGTTGAGGGATATCGTACAATTTCCCTCTGTAATGTAGATTCCAAACTTTTTGCAAATGTTCTTTGCAATCGTCGGCAGCTAGTGGTCGCTCACTTAATGGGCACGCATCAGGTGTGCGGTATCAGAGGCCGCAGCATCCAAACCCATATTCATATTGCACGTTCATTTGTGGAGACAGTATCAGATGAGGCCGGACAAGTAGCCGTAATTCAGATTAACCTTGCCAAGACCCTTGATAAAGTTCGTCACGATTTTTTGTTTGCGGTCTTAGAGCATGAAAATATTGGAGATGTTTTGCTTAGGAGCATAAGACTGTGCTATAAGGAGTCCTATACAAGGCTAATTGTTAACCAAGAGCTATCCAAACCTATTCCATTGAACTTATCTTTTCGCCAAGGCTGTCCATTAACATCTTTGTTGTTTGCCTTATATCTTGAACACCTTTGGCTCAGTATTATTAACTGCGCAACTATCCGTGGTTTCTCGCTGGTGCAATGCGAAACTAAGATTTTAGCCTATGCAGATGATGTCGCCCTCTTTTGTTCTGACAAAAAGAGTGTGCTTGAGGCATTACACTTGACTGAACTGTTTTGCGAGGTATCAGGTGCGGCTCTTATTCTAGATAAATCCAAGGGGTTTTGGTTGGGCTATTGGGGTACAACGCCAGGTCATTATGGTGGCATAAGTTGGGACTGCGGGACCCTTCACTACCTAGGGGTTCCTCTTCACCAAATTCGTAACAGGGGAGCCTACTAGGATTCACAGATTCACGACAAACCCAGGCTCGGTTGAGTAGGGAACTGCCAGTGTTTGCCCGGGCTCAAGTCTGCAGTTTTATTTATTTGCAAAACTTGCCTAAGTGCTGCAGGTTCTCCACTCTGCGAGGAAGAAAGTGCAGGTGATGCACAGAATATTTGCTACATTCGTATGGTGTTCCCAACAGGAACCCATGCGTCGCAATAACCTATTTCTTTCTCTAAAGTCTGCTGGAATCTGCCTTGTTCAATTATTCGTGCATCAGGTCGTTTCGCGTTTTTTTATTTTTCAAATTGTCAAACCACCCATTTTTAGTACCTGTGCATAGTAGGCGTCTCAGTGCTCATTCGCCTTTCCTATTCGGACCGACTGGACACACTCGTGAGAGACCTTTATGATGATTCCTCAAGAAAGTTGCTGGCATCTTCAATTTCCTCACTGTGTGCTTTTCTTTAGACTACCTGTATAGCGTCTCCTGAAGGCAGCTGACTCAAGCACTTACAGATTGTTTGTTGCCTGCACCTTTGTATCGGCTACCTTTTCTGGAGTTTCTTGACACCAGCGTTTTAAATCTTGTCAGGCGAATGTGAATTTCTTCTGCCGCAAATCTTTCTTCTTTAAACTGCACATATCTACGCTGCCGGTGAAGGCATGGCTTTATGCTAAGGAGTTGCTTGCGCCATGGTCGGTGAACTGCCGTCCGTGCAGCACACCAGAGAGAATTGACTATTGTTGCATTTTGTGCATTGATGCTGTGTTCTGCTGGGATATATTACAGCGAACAGTTAAGAAGGACATTGACATTCACACCGTACAGTATCCGTTTTTTGCCTGGAGAAAAACTGTGTTGGACCCATATGATCTATTTATGTTGCTGGTACTATTTAGTCTCTGGAAGACCCGCATGATGGACCGCCGCGCCGAATCACCATGGTCGTCGAAATCTTTGTTTCGTGTACAATGCGCTTTGGTGCGGGGAGTATATGCTGCCCTGCAAGAGACGCCTAGCTTGCTCCCCTATCTGGATGCATGTGTGTGTGCCTACTAGACTGTTGATCGTTTGGAAGGAGGGGTCATACAGGGGTATGGTGTCCAGGTGTTTTGTGGCGTAAGCAGGCTTAGACTTTTCTCTTTGGCACTATTTCCATGCAATAAAGGAAAAAAATTCGACGTGGCTTAGTGGTTAGCATGTTGTGCTAAGAATCTGAAGGTGGCTGGTTCGAAACGAGATTCTGGTCATATTTTTTCAATTTTCATTGCATTCTGCTCATTTTACAGGCGTATCCACGAGTTGCCACGTAAATTGGAATCGTATGATCATGGCTCCCACATTTTCAAAAAATACTCACCCAATATACTCACCGTATTCCTCATATCACCCATGACCCGTATGTCCCATATGGACCATATGTCGCATTTGTCCCGCATCTCTCATGTACAATAATTGCATATGCATATGCGTTTTCTTCAGTAGGGATGTTGGCAACTTTTACATAGGCTACAATATATGATAATTTTATTCATTTAGCATGTCTGTTTCTGATTTGACTCGATATTGCAGTGATGTGCAAGCGGTAACGGGATAGGCCAGCTGCAGATTGAAGGTTGTTCAGGGCGGAGCGCTAGTTTTAAATTAGCACTATGTCTTCGGCACCCTTGCGCTGAGCTTGCTATTGTTTCCATTAAACACATTTCGTGTAAGGGAATATAAGCACGACCGCTACGAATTTAAGTTGGTATTTCCGCACGTATGTCAGAGGGATCGGCGGGGGGGGTAAAGGGCAGACCGTAATATCTTTCTGCTGGTGGTACCTGCCTGAAACTCAGCTATACACAACTTTAATTATATCATTACATTATATCACACCATTATATATATACTTTATTTATAGATATACATATGGCATTATATATATATATATATATATATATATATATATATATAATATATATATATATATATATACTATATATATATATATTTGGTCTGATTTTGTCAATGTAATACAAAATCACCAAGAATTGAAGAAACATAACAGGATTTAATTCACGACGTTTCGGCTGGACCGAGCGTCTTTTCGAAAAAGGCTGGTCCTCCAGCCGAAACGTCGTGAATTATATATATATGTATATATATATATATATATATATATATATATGTATATAGTATATATAGTATATATATATATATATATATATATATATATATATATATACATATACACGCAAAAACATAAATACCAACGAAAGCAGCAGATTGGACAGCCGTCGCCGTAGCTCAGTTGGTAAGTGCACCGGACGCGATATTCGGAGGTCGTGGGTTCGGATCCCACCGGCGGCATGGTTATTTTTTCTGCTGCTTTATGAGCAATTTCCTTTAAAAACTAATTGATTGGCACTAGATATTGAAAAAAATAGAAACATTCCCCTATGCATCTTGGTTTCGGTGACTGCCGGCTTCCTTAATAAGTTTGTCAAACAAGCCCCTCACTACATCTGCCTTATATATATATATATATATATATATATATATATATATATATATATATATATATATATATATATATATATATATATATATATATATATATATATATATTATATATATACTATATATCCCCTCATCTTCTTCCGCGCAGTGAACTTTTTAGGCTTACGCCGTGCCCTGGGCGTTTATTCCCGTAGCAACATTCCACCAGGGGGGGGGGGGGGGAAGGGAAAAAGAAAGTAGTGCGACGCAGTGTGACGGTCCAGGCAGGTCAGCCGGGGAGTACAGCTTCCTCAAGTGATGCCGTCCCACGGCAATGGCCGCAGACTCCAGTGCAGCGGGGCGTCAACGCTTTTGCGCTGCACTCCTTGCGAAACTACTAGTGGCGCTGCACGCCTTGAGAAAGGCATCGAGCACTTCCAGATGAGCCACTCGGCATTCCGGGCGAAGCTTCTCAGGAGCGTAGCTTAATTCGCGGTAGTCATCAACACGCGGTGATGTCGTTGTGGTCCCTTTTGATACCAAACTGTCCAGGTAGATGCGGAGCTGACTGTGGGTGGTTCTTCCACGTACGACAACGGTGAGGGCTCCTGCTCGCCTTCAGACAGTGGTTCCATTAAGCCGTTCACCTCAAGCTTAGCCAGCTTTACGGCTTCGACAGCACTGTTAGCCTCCGCCTCTTCTATATGCTCCTGATGCTCCGTGTTCACTTCTGGAGGCGCATCTCCAGGCTTGCCCTCTTCTAGATTTACCGTGGCAGACGAGGTCGCTTCCATGTCTACAGTCTGGACCGACACACTTCGGAACTTGTGATCACGCCATTCTTCTTGAGTTGGAGACGGCATATTGACATTTGATTCAGGTTTACCTGGAGTGACGCAACGTGGGCTCGGAGAAAGGAAGTGGTCAAACTGTTCGTTGACTTCAAAGATTGTGAGCTGGCTGAACGCCCGCAGTTGCCGAAGAATGTCCCACACCGCCTTGGTTCACTCCGGTGAGCGAGGCGGCAAGCATCACATGGTGCGGGACAATAACTGACCCCACGCCGACCTTCAAGCAGGCTGCATCGACACTTCGGGCGTTTGCGGGAAAACTGGGCGCGGCAGAGGAACAGTCACAGGCATCCAATTCACCTCCACCTCCCGGCCGACTCACCATTCTCTTCTGCTCACGCGCGTTGCCAGCTGTAGCCAGCTTGGTCCTTGCCACTTTCTCACCCATTGCCCTAACTGGTAATTCCGGCGCTGCCTCATCGCCACAGACGCCAAGTTCTGGCTCCACCTTCTCCAGCCGCCCGAACAGCCGGTCCAGTCGCTGATGGAGGCGCTCGAAGGCGGCCTGCAGCGCCGGGGACAGGGGCAGGCCGTCGGAGTGCCCGAGATCAGCGGCGCCGTCCGCCGCGCCGTTTGCCGCGTCAGCCGGAGGTTGCTCGCCGACCTCGGCCCCTTCCGCAGCCTGTTTCCGAGCGCGGGTGAGCGCCATCCTACCGCAGCCACCAAAATATGCAACGGGACGACGGTCGTCCCGCCCAAAGGAAACCACACCAGGTCGGAGAGAGCCGAAGGAACACCGCCGGCGGACCCCAATCTTTATCTCACATATATATATATATATATATATATATATATATATATATATATATATATATATATATATATATATATATATATATATATATATATATATATATATATATATATATATATATATATATATATATATATATATATATATATATATATATGACAGGAGCCAACAGCCACCAAAACCAAGGAGCATAGGGGATATTGTCTTCTTTGTTTTATTTATTTCTATTTTAATTTATCGTTTTTCATCTTTGGGAAATTAACAAAAGCGGAATAAAAAACAACCACATGCTGCCGGTGGGATCCGAACCTACGGCCACCGATTTCATGTCTGGTGCTGGTTCGGGATAACTCTTTTAATCTAGGCCATGCAAGCTCATTCGTACGGCTTGGATAACACAGGGATTTTGCATATATGCCGTGTGATCTTTCACATAATACAGGAACAGTGTCTGCGTCTGCGTGCGGAAAATGAGCCGAAGGCTATGGGGCCATAACCTTAAAGGCGGAGCTTAAGTGTACCCCAAAGTTTTTAAGTCTGTAAACTTTGTTCTTATTCAAGTATGGGTGGAGTGCCAGCGCGGCATTTGCGTGGAAAACAATATTAGACAGTTCTGGACAAATGAGCGTCATGACGAGTATTAGAATGCATTGTTTTCTCTTTTCAGTTGTTAAAAATGTCAAAGAGAACAGCATACGGTCTGGACACAAAAACAGCAGCGCCATTCTTGGCAGTGAACGCGCTATGCATCACGATGGAAATCCTATACACACTTGACATTTTGGTTGTGATTGATCATACCAACAAAACGGAATGGTGAGTGTAAGAATACAACTTGTACCCCAATACTATATGGATGGAAGATTGTACCTACTTGGAGAATCCTAAAAAACTCTGTCAAAGCTTAAGCCAGTCCACTTTGAGGTGCACATGCAATTTTCAGAGAATCGGTGACTACACGGCCATTGCTGCTGTTACCAGATTCCATGTAATAAACAGCAAAGAAAAGGTGGTCCGAGTAGCGCTGGCAGCTTGATTAAATATCAGTGCATCAAGCTGCTCATCCAATGGTCCTGTGCAGAGTTGGTAAAAAGGACGTTGGTGAACGAGAGATAAAAAAAGTGCAGTTTATCTTGCTGTCGAAAGTACGTGTGAGCATGCATTGTAGGAATACCTCTGCCTAGGATTGTTCACAGATGGTCGTGACGCCACCAAAAAATTGTAAAACAAACACAGAAAGCGAAAAAACCCTAAAGACATCAATAAACTCTGTATACGTAACGTCAATCAAGGAATGAACTGCAACGCACATTCATTAAATGTTTAGCTAAGAAACAGCCAGTAATAAATGCACGTAAATTTGGTATAAATATGCTAATTACATATTCGCAAACCAACTGCATAATAAGACGAGTTTAATTTCAGCCACAATATTGCAAACTCGGACCTTAACTCCGTAAGTGGAATTGTAAATAGTGGGGTTTAACGTCCCGAAGCGACACATCGACTACGAAGGACGCCATACCAGAGAGCGCCGGGTTAATGTATATCACCTAGGGTCCTGTAAAGAGCGCTGCCATCGCTCAACGCCAGTGCGTTTTTTTTATTTCACTTATATGGAAATACGGTCGCCATGGCTGCGATCGGGCCCGCGACCTTGGGATCAATAGAAGAACGTCAAAGCTTCTGAACCACCGTGGCGGTTTCTGCGATTGGAGGCTACCCGTTATACCCAGTGGCACGGGCAACGACTCTTTTTTCTTAAATTTTCTTCTTAGTCCCAAAATAATTTTTGTACGTTAATGTAAATTTGTTAAATATTGCAAAGTTCTTCAAAGCACTGCATCTCTGAAATGTGCGGAAACAAGGTATCTCCAACGCGGCATAATTTCCTTTATTTTTAATGACCGTATATTGCGGGGTTATAACCGTGCAAAAGGCTTCATTAATAAGCAACTTCATTCGGAGATAAATGCAGTCCGAAACTCGAAATTCTTCAAACACCCGCACCATTGTTTGACGTGCGCTCATAGACATGGCGAGCTCTCTTTCTGACCGCGCGGACTCGCTTTTGTGGCCGCGAGATTCCTTGCACCGTTGAGACGACGCGAATGTCATTTTTGAAATTATGAAAAGGGATATGGACATTAACTGCGGTGGGCTACAAGCCTGTTAGTAGATAAGGAGTCTAGCAGACTAAGTTCGCAAGTTATTCATTCAGTAACTTGAGAACAATTCCAGAGTTATATATTCAATATTAAGACTAAAACAGAAAATTCATAGCGCACTATCAGGCTTAATTAGCCTGGAACTCATTACCATTGCAAATAAACTGAATGGCGTCTGTTTATTCATTTAATTGCAGGTTGAAATAGTTCTTACTCAGAAGATGATTTTTTCTTGTTTTTATGTGTAGTTTATAATTCTCATTTTGATCTGAGGCTAATGCACATTATTAAACAAGTTTTCTGGCAGTGTTTCCGAATGATCTTTATTGTTTCTGGTTTGCTTTTTTGTGCAAGCAAATATAACCTAGTAAAGTTAATTTAACAATTTTCTCTGATGAATTGTGGAGTTGCTTGTTCTTCTTTGCTGATAAACTCAGTGCATATTGTGTGACTGCCGCTATCTTATTTTTATTACACTGTGCTGCTATTTATATCCCCCTCCCTCATTCTGTGATTTTGGACCTCCTTCTGTATTTATTATTATGTACTTATTATGTTAATTCTTGTGCAATGAGCCTGCATCCTTATCCAGCCTGCTCGTTATCACGTCTCAGCTGTGTTCCGATGCACTACGTTATAAGAATACTATGCCTTAAAAATCGCTCTTATAACTCAAAAAAGCCTATTTTTAAATATTTATGACAGCCTTACACCATGCACATGGGGAAGGCGCGAGCTTTTTCAGTTTTGGCGTTTCCTTCAGGAGCTTTTATCAACTGTACGAACCAATGGTGCGACGGACACCGCGAGCGCCTTTTCAAGTCGTCCTACTCAGCGACGGAGGCCCCGGAAAGCGTAAAAAGCGATTAACACTCCCCTGCCTTTTAGCGGAGTGAACAGCCAGTCTATCTCCCGCCGGCAATGTGCGCTGTCTATTTCAGGGAACCCTTTCCGTGTCCCAACTTAGAGCATGCCGCTGACCGTTCTGGCGTTCGTATCAAGGCTAGGTCACAATGATACCATGGCTAAGTCTTAAGCATATCCGGAGGATATGTTTGGCACACTTTTAGAAACGTGCGCAAAGTAGATGCGCATACTTGAGAGAACTGGTTGGCTGTATCGAACATATCGTTTGAAGAGCGCCTTGTTCAGCTGCAAAAAAGAGCGTCCTGGCCAACACTGTTTAGAGCCTGTAAAAGGGTTTAATGAGATGCGCATGCGAACCAGCTGTGACTCGCCTCTAGCACTGCGTCGCGTGACACCGTTCCTGAACAGCGCTGTGTTCGTCGGGCCACGCAGCTGAAAATGCCCAGCACTTGTGATGTCAGTAAGGATTTCGCTCAAAAAGAAGTCTGCTGTTTGCGGAGACTGCTACTGATGACTATAGAGGTGGCAAAAATGGCTGCTAATTTTTTAAGCCCAGCCAGATATATTAAGTTGAACACGTAGTGATAATCTCATGTTTCTTTTCTCGTACAGGGAGGAGCGCACATTATTTTATACCACCGTCACTTCAAGTTCTGATGGTGGGACTGTGAAAAATAGGATAACCTTCATAGCTAGATACGACGAATTCTATGTGGGTAAGTTGTAAGTTGTGGGATTTATTTATTTATCAATACTGCCGATCCCTGTTTGAGGGATCTTTACAGGAGTGGCTTCTCGCAGACAAACAGTAGACCAGGCATAACACTATTTCAAGTATGCAAAAAGGACAGTGAAGATTATGGGGACGATAAGAATAGGCATGGGAAAAGGCAATACAAAGATAACCCATATTCTTCACCTTTTCCCTTCGTAGATGATCGCGAGAAATACAAATAGATACATGAAATATACAAATACATGGAAGTACAAATACATGAAAAACCCCCAAAAAGGTTAGAAAAGTAAATAAAAATCACAGTTTCTTTCCTGACAATACACTTTTGCCAGCTAGCGCCGAAAATTTCTCAGTTGTTGGCTGGACAATCACTGAATCATCAAGTGAGTTCCACTCCCGCACAGCTCGCGGAAAAAAAGAACAAAGGTATTATTTGCGCAGAATTATTCTTGTATGGCGAGCTCATTTTTGTGACGCGTTTCTCTGGAAGTGTTCAGGGTAACGTATGTAGCAGAATCAACTTTAAGTTTATTATGTAAAATCATGTACAGAAACTTCAGACGGTGAAGCGTCGCACGACTAGCTAGCGTGTCAAGCCCAGTCTCAGCATCTGCGTCGGTGAATCAGTGCGCCTCGATCTGTTGCAGATAAAGCGCACACTTTTTTGCTGGACAGCCTCAATCGTAGTAATGTTATCTTGCGTATACGGGAACCAGGCGACGTTTGCACATTCTAGTATTGGGCGAATGATAGTAGTATAGGCCAAAAGCTTGGCTCCTACGAATACCGCAGGGCTCGCTTCAGAAACATGAGCTTAAGCATCGCTTTGTTTGTTACGTGATCTACGTGAGCAGTCCACCCCAGATTGGCTGATATAATAATGCCTAAGTATTTATGCTGGATGACTGGTTTGAGTGTAGTGCTGCTATAGCCGTAATTGAAGCTAAGTTTGAATTTCTTTTTCGTTATAGTCATAGAAACTGTTTTGTCTAAGTTAAAAGCCATTTGCCAATTCGAACAACATTCTGCTATCTTGCCAAAATCATTGTTTAAGCTTATTTGGCCTTCTCGGCTTTTCATTTCTCTATATAGTATGCAATCATCTGCGAACAACCTCAGTTTCGCTTCTACCTGGTCAGCAATGTCGTTTATGAAGAGAAGGAAGAGAATTGGGCTAAAACAGAGTCCTGTGGTACACCGAAAAGGACTGGGACAGTATCTGAAGTTTGGTCACCGAGTTGCACGAACTGGCGGCGGTCGGTTAAATAATTGGCGACCCATCGGACTACTGACCCACCACCTAATATATGACTTAGCTTCTGTAGCAGTTTGGCGTGGCAGAGCCGGTCGAAGGCCTCTGTAAAGTCTAAGAAGATTACGTCTGTTTGTATTTGGTCATTAATTGCTTTAGCGAAGTCGTGTAGAGTCTCGACAAGTTGTGTAACAGGAGACAGACCATGCCTGAAGCCATGTTGTTGCGGATGGAGAACGTTATTCGATTCAACGAACTCTGTTATTGATTTTAGGTTAATGTGTTCTAAAACTCTACAGGCAGTGCCCGTAAGAGAAATAGGCCTGTAGTTTGACTGGCAAGTCTTATCACCTGATTTATGAACTGGTATTATTTTTGCAACTTTCCATTCCGCTGGGAGGCAGCGCTCACGTATGGGCTTATTGAACACAAACCATAGGTACTTACTGATGGGTTCGGCATAACGTTTCAAGAAGACATTTGGAACTTGTTCCGGACCGCTGCACTTTTTATTATCTAGGTTTAACAACAGGGATAGTACTCCTTCTTCAGCTACGACTGGGGCATCCAGCACACATATTGCTCTCTATTTTCTTGCCTAAAAGAATGCATAATACCACTCTCTGGTGTAAATACGCATTGGAAAAATGCGTTAAACGCAACTGCTTGCTTTTTTTTCTTCGTAGGAAGGCAAAGGGTTTGGAGGGTTTTCTTTGTCACTAACATAGCGCCAGAATTGGTGGGGCGATTGTTTGATAAAGTTGCTAAGAGTTGTTTTACAGAAGTGCTGCTTTGCTTCTTTTGTCTTTTCCCTCAGTTCTTTGTTCAATGTATTAACCTTTTAGGAATAGTCTGAGACCGGGATTGATTTGCTGGATTTTCTCAAACTTTTGATTCTACGTTTTAAGTGAATTACTTCGCGAGTTATCCATGGATTGTGCTTCCTTGTGGTCTTTTTTTATTTGTCGGACAAACTGCCTAATACAGTGCATTACATGATTTTTCAACTGCAGCCATATTACATCAATGTCTGCAGAGCCTTCTGTGCATAGGTTGTGGAAGTCGAGGTATTCGCGTGCAAGGTATGATGGCTGCATAAACAGCTTTGTTAAAGGCATATACACAGCTTTGTAGAACCACTCTGGCGAAACCGTCCTGGAAACGATAGTGTGCACACAACGATATTATGATTAGATAAACCATCATAAATATTCACGCTAACCTTTTCTTTAAGAAAATGATCGCTTAAGAAAATAAGATCCGGAATAGAGCTTGAAGTACCCTGCACCCGAAGCGACACAATCCGAAGCGAACAATCCAACGCGACACAGGGCCTATGAAGGACGCCGTAGCGGAGTAGTCTGCTTTAGTTTAGACCACCTGTCGTTCTTTAACCTGCGCAGATATTTCAGAGGAAATATTTGCGCTGAGTCAATATTGTATGTTGAGTGCTATTTGTTTTACCAGGCATGGTATTGTCACGGACTAGAAGACCAAAGTGGGCAGTGGCGCGGCACGGAGCGCTCGCGCTAAGCCCACCGCCATTAAATAATTCCATCGCCATCTGTCATGTAGTCCTGCTTTCACCTGCTTGCCGACATGTAACAATATAAATAACAATGGCCTTTTACAAAAGCTCTAACAAGCTTACTTATTTTTTATCATTTTTAGATTACGAACACGTGTATGATGTTTACTACACCGATTACGAAACCTGCTTCATTCTGTGGTCCGTGAGTGGTGAAGGTGAGCCTGCTTGAAAGATTTTAAACGCCTTAGGTTCTACGGTGAGAAAAAAAGGAGACAAGGTAAGGACCACTTCTCGGCTCCTATGGGTATCTAAGGCTATCGCTTCTCGGCCTCCTATGGCTATGATCGTTGTGTAGTTTCTGTTCAGCAGTGCTCGCTTTCACGCTGTAGTCACGCTTTCACGCTGCCTCGGCCTGCTCGGACTGCTCGGCCTGCTGTGTTCCTGCGTGCGTTCCGGCCGCCGGCTTGCGTCGGTGGCCGGTGTTCGACCACCAAGAGTGATCTTTTGTTCCGGTGCCCTTCGGCTGGCGGGCGCCTCAACATGGTGAGCCAGCCACCTACAAAGGCCCTTGCCTTTGATGTCGTCGTCCCTGAGGGGGCTAGTCCGGAGGATGTCGTCGATGCGACAGCCTCCGTAGTTCGTTTGGAAGAAGTTTACTGTGTCCAGCACTTCGGTGGACGCAACTACCAAGTTACCGTAAAGAGTGAAGCCGCCATGGCTGCAATCGTTGATGCGTCTTGCCTCATCATCGGCAACGAACGCGTCCCCATCGTTCCCCTGAGCCCCCAGGTGACTCAGGTGACTGTTCTTTTTCTGCCCGCCCGAGTACCAAGTGATGCCCTTGCCAAGGCTCTTTCTCCTTATGGCAAGGTGCTGCACATAAGTCGCGGCATCATGGGGTCGCGTCCCACTGTCACCACCGGGACGCGGTATGTCCGAATTGAAATGAAGCCCGAGTCGCCCGTGCCTAACTACATCAAGGTCGCTGGCCACCGCGTGACATGCGATTACAAAGGCATGCAGCGTGTTTGTCGACGTTGTGGCTCGACATCACACTTCAGAGCACAGTGCACGGCTCCGTTCTGCGCCCGCTGCGGCGTCTTTGGGCACCAAGGCCAAGGTTGTGTGCTGCCGTGTCGACGTTGTGGTGATCCACACGCTACCGTGGCATGCGCGATCAAGCCCTCGTACTCTGAGGCTGCGGCCCGACCTGCACCTCCACCGGCTGCACAGGCAGCCGATGAAGCCATCAAGGAACGCGGCGTTTCCGACACCAACGGCTTTGTGAGTGGTTCCTCGGCGTCTCTGAATGTATCGGTGGAGGAAGCGGTGCCTACGGCTGATGCGTCCAGTGATGCACCTCGCAAGCCGGCATTAAATGTGCCTGCTATGTCAGCCTCAGTCTCTCCAAGTGTACCTGCCGCTACGGAGGCCGAGCCCATTGCGCCCCTGCAGGTCTCTGATGCTGGGGACAGGCCGCTCTCGCAGCCTGCGCGGCAGCCCGCAGCCAGCGTTGCGGTTTTGAGCGACAACGCCAGTGTATCTGAGGCCGATGGTGACGAGAGCAGCTTGTCGTCCTCAGCTTCTTCAGTCAACCTCGTCATCGACGAGACTATCATCGTGCCTGGGCAGGAGCCGAGGCCGCCGTCGTCATCTCCTTCGTCATCGCAGTTTAGTGTCGGCACAAATATTTCGCCTGGGCAGGAGCCAAGGCCATCTCCTGACGTGGAATCTGTGCAGTCGCCGTCCTCTTCTGCATCGAGGATTAGCGCCAGCACTTCTAGTACTCTCTCTTCGGATGTTGAGATGGTCGCTTTGAGCTCCAGCTTAAAGCGTCCACATACGTCGACTACGGACTCGGACAACTCTTCTGGTCGGGCAAGGAGGCCTCGTGCCTCCTCTGGTCCGACTCTACGAAAACAGTGAGATGGTTTGGCGCCGTTCGTAGCGCGCATTGTATTGCTTAGACATCACAACTCGTTGTTTTTTGTTTTTTTTCATTACCAAAATGGCTACACTTAACATCATCACGCTTAACGTGCAAGGGTTTCGCAATGTTATGAAGCAGACCGAGGTGGTCGCTTTCGCTCGTTCATCGGGCTGCGATATCCTCTGCCTGCAAGAAACTAATTTTTTTCGCCTCAGTGACGTGTTGGAATTTAAGCGTAGGTTTGGTATCGATGCTTTCTTTTCGTACGCTAGCACGCGTTCTAGCGGAGTTGGCGTTCTTGTTCTGAACCGAATACTTCTGCGAGACCATCATGTTACCTACGATGCGCTTGGACGCGTGCTGGCGTTCGACTGCACGTTTAACTCACTTCGTCTGAGACTTCTTTGCATCTACGCACCTGCGCATTCTAATTTGGTAAACTCATTTTATAAAAATCTTGATGTGTATTTTCTTGGAGGACGAAACGTTGTGATGTTGGGCGATTTCAACTGCGTGCTCGATACGGTCGCTGATGTGCAGGGCCCTGGCAGAGGCAGACCAAGCTGGAATGCGCGCGAGTTGCGCCGCCTAGTCAACCAGTTTCTGTTAACAGATGCTTATGAGCTCCTGCATGGCGGCGTCTTTGTGTGGACTTGGCGTCGCGGATTGTCGTCAAGCAGGCTAGACAGGGCGTACGTACCGACGGGCCTTTCGAGGACAGTGGGTGCTGCTAATGTAATTACGCTGCCATCCTCACCAGTACACATATCAGACCATCGCCCCTTTCTTCTGTCGCTCAGGGTTCCGGCGGCTGCAGTGTCTCCTTTCAGACCATGGCGTTTGGATGTACGCATCCTTCACGATGCCAGCACGAGAGAAGGACTAACGCGGGCCTTGCGGTTTTCGGTTGTTGGGGCCGTGCCTGGTGACTGGGATCGTCTGAAGGAGCAGTGGCGTCACCATTGCGCCGCTTCTGGTCGAGCCCTTAGAGCTCGCGTCTCAGCTGAGGTTCGTGTTATGACGGCGAAGCTCCGTATAGCTCAGCGCACCCCGTCGCCATCGGCGCTTATGTGTGCATGGAAAGAGGAACTTTCAGAGCGTCTCCAGCGTCTTTTACGATCATCCTCTCTGACAGCGGCCGCATGGCGTTGTCGGCGCAATCCAACTTCTCATCCAGAGGTGCTTCGGTTTGCACGCCAGGAGCTGTTGTGCGCTCAAGGTGCCCCTGCTTTTACCTCTTCCGTCGGTGCTGTGGCCCAGCCAGTTGGCAGGAATTTCAGTGCGTTTTTCGTCCATTTCAGGGATATTGCTCAGTCGCACTTTTTGGTTCATCGCGATGACGTTTCCGCACACCCTTTTTTTGCAGGCTTGCCGCAGGTTGCGGATGAACTTCATGATGGCCTTATGGCTCCGCCAACAACAGATGAAATCAAGGAGGCGTTAGATTCCATGAAACGAGGCTCAACGCCTGGGCCAGATGGTCTTCCTGTGGAGTTCTATTTACAATTCTGGCATATAGTAGGCCCCATTTTCACGGAAGTGTTAAAAATCTGTTTCACTCGGAATGTCCTTCCTAATTCATTTAAAAGAGGCCGCATCGTTCTGATCCCTAAAAAGTCTTCTTTCTCGACATGTCCGGCAGATTGGCGCCCTATTACCTTACTAAATACAGATTATAAAGTATTAGCAAAATTACTCGTCCGCCGTTTACGGGCTCTTCTCCCGTCCCTCATTTCCTGCCACCAGGTTTGCTCCATTCCGGGCCGTGAAATACATAGTTTATCTTCTGTAACGAGAGATATCCTAGAGTATACTATACGGCGGCGCGCACAGGGTCTTCTTGTTTCTCTAGATCAAGAGAAGGCATTCGACTTTCTAGAGCATGAGTATATTTACGGTACACTGGATGCTTTCGGTTTCCCACCTTCTTTAGTGCTACTTATTAAAGAGATGTACAGAGATATTTCAAGCACTCTGTTCCTCGATGGCTGGGAAAGTACCGCATTTGATGTTGGCCGCGGCGTCCGTCAAGGTTGTCCGCTCTCCCCTCTTTTGTTTGTCTTAGCATTAGAGCCTTTCCTTTTGGCAGTCAATCACCATTCTCTCATTAGCGGTCTGGCATTGCCAGGCAGTGAGAGTGTACGCGTCACTGCTTATGCAGATGACATCACGCTATACTTAGCTGATGAACGCAGCCTGCTCGAAGTTTTAAACGTTTTTCGAGAGTACGCCTCCTTGTCGGGGGCTGCTCTTAATTATTCCAAGAGTCATTACTTTTTTGTAGGGTCACCTCAGAGACGTATAACGAGTACAATACCTTTGCAGTGGTGTGAGCAGATGCGCATTTTAGGAGTGACCTACGACTGTGCTGGAGTATGGGATGGTATGTGGTCTTCGGTCGTAGAGGGTATTACAGCTCGTGTGCAGAGGGCACAGACCTTTGACCTTCCTCTGCTTGAGAGGCGCTACCTGGTTCAGTCGGTCGTGCTGGGTGCCTTTTGGTACCTTTGCCACATTGTTAAACCACCCCTGCGCGTCATAAGGCGGGTGCAGACTACAGTTTTTTCTTTTTTTTTGGTCAGGCGGAACCGAGCTTGTGCCTCGTGCTGTTCTTGGACAACCACGTGAGAGAGGTGGTTTTGCCTTCCCAACGTTGACCATCACGTCCTCACTGTTAGCATTGAAGTGCATGTTGCGTATCCTGCTGGGGGACGCGTCTCCGGCGCGAACCCTGGCGCGGTACTTTTTGGGCCCTTCCTTGCGCTTTTTGGATCCCTCGGCCCCAGTTAATCATGGTCCTCAATCAGAGAAGCCTACCGCTATATATACTACGGCAGTGGCCTTTTTCAGGCATGCAAGCGCAGTAGCACCTGACGTCAACATCCTTACAGACCGTGTCGTGAATATTATGGGCTCGCTGTTGTTGCCTGTTGTGCCGGCGGCTCGCCGCTCACCGATGCGCCGCGTTCAATGGGCGCGCATAACATCGACGCCTCTCCCAGACCATCTACGTGACTTTGTGTGGAAACTTGGTTGGGCAGTGCTGCCTACTTGTGATCGGCTGGAGCGGTGGGGCGTTTTACGCTCCAGTACCTGTCCGAATTGCCCGCTTCCGGAATCTAATCGCCATGCTACAGTCACCTGCATGGTAGCACGTGTCTTTTGGCGCGCCGTTCATGCGGGATTCCGTGGGCAGGGCATTTCGAGCTTTGTCTCCCGCGGCCGCTTCCCCAGCGGCCGTTTTGCTCGCCTGTTAATTGTTGCAGGTCTTTTTAGTTTATGGCGCAATCGATGCACCGCGGTCGCTGGTGGCTTTCGACGCCGAGCTGTGTGGCCAATACTTGGCCGTCTTAGAAGGGAGCTGATCAGTTTCTTGTCAGAGGAGCTCTTTTTCTTGGGAGAGGAAGAGTTTCTCCGGCAGTGGTCATGCCCATTCATTTCTGTTAACAATGAACGTCTTGTTCTGGTCTTTAGACCAAACTGGCGCTAAGGTCTTCTTCTTTATTCCCCCCCCCCCTTTTTTTTTCCGTGTCAGATTTTTCCGGTATCACTCACTGTTAATAATCATGCCACGCCGCTTTAAATCGCACACAAGAAATTCCTGTTAGTTATTCAAAGATGTTTTGGCACTCTAATTGGCTCGCCTTACATGCTGAGCGTCATGTCAACTTGTGAATGTCAAATGTATCCGGTAACCTTGGCATGTGTACATATGTAAATAAAATTTTTTCTAATCAGGTAAGGACGCATCTGAGGAAAACATCATTTGGTGCATTGCACGTTACCCCCCTCCCCCCCCCTCCCCCGGTTGTGAGCTTACATATAATTCTTTTCAGGTTTATGACAGCTGCGTAGAACACCTGGATCCACTAGGAAACATTCACCCCGCATAAAAATCATCAAAGTGTACCAGGGTATAGAATTATAATTGAGTACACAAAGATTAAGGAGAAAAGCTCGAAAGCTAGATGTTGAAATGGTCTTTATGAGCTCGGTTTCTAGAATTCCGCAGGGAACCTGCGCTGAAAGTTTTTACTTTCATTCGAGTGCAATAGCAGTGTGCACCGAGGGAATGTAGAGGCTTTGGTCAGTATGCATGGAGCGTTCCCGATTGCACCACCCAAGAAAACCTCAGGGTAAGAGCGTTCCTTGCCTGCCGAAGCACAAGCAGCGTGCGTCCGCCTCACAAGGCATGCCAGGCGCGCCAAAGCCAACTGTAAATCAGCACTGTGTCTGTCACAGTTCAGAACGTAATCTCGCAATTCTCGCCTCCCATGCGCTCTTGAAGAGCGATTATAGTTTGCATCGTATGGGCTGTACCGAGCTGCGGTATGGCTATGATGGACACCGGAGCAAAGGGCTCCGGCCGAATTTTGACTACCCAGGATTCTTTAACCCGCACTCTCATCGCACTGCGCACGGGCGCGCAATCACACGATCGCACATTCACGTGAGCAGTGCAGGCTCCCTGCAGCCAGTTGGGGTTCTCGCTAAGTAGGTCAATGTGGCTGAAAATTTACGGCCTCATCCGTCCTGTGCATTCCCCCACGGACTGCGATGGTTATCCGGCTGTCGCTTCGCCGTGACAGATGCCGCGGGGCGTTGTTGCCTCGTCGTGGCTTTCATGGCGAGTGGCGAATATGTGTCACGGACCCTTCGTCACCCCCTCTGACCCATTCGTTTTTGTGCGAAAGCTGTACTTCGCGAGGCCAAACCCAAACAAGATCCTTGTGGCTTGCATATCCCTGAGTTTGCAGAAATACTGTATAACAATGGAAGTGCGGCCGTGAAACGTGGTCTGTCGTCCAGGTCTGCCTCGTGTGAAGAGTTTAATGACACCGTCCCCGCCAGGCAGAAGACTCGACGAAGGAGATCCAAGAGCAAAAAAAAATGTTCTAGGCGATTTAGATGAACGAGAAAGGGTACTACCTCAAAGAATACCTCACCCATATAATATCTGCCGGGAATCATGGATGCCTGGCTAAACTGGTAATTGGTCAGAATGGCGAACGTCGAGAAGCTGCTGTTAGCAACCTTGAATGTTTGTGAGCTCAGTACTTGGTAGAAACTGGTACAGCTGCGCCGGTTGCTTTCGGGAAGCCGGCTGGAATTTTGTGCTGTGTAGCAGACTACAATAGAAAGCTACGTCGCGAGAGAAAGGGCCTTCAGCGTTTTCTAGGTGATTACACTGTCTTTCGGCAGGTTGCATTCTTTTCATGAAAAACACTTTTCTATATATTGAGCTTACATACCTTATTGACAGAGATATGCGCCTTTTATGTTGCAATTCTCAGCGTGAGGGTGTGAAGAGCAGCAAAGAATTGGGAGTGTGCGAGCTTCTCGTCTCACAGTGATTTCTTACAGATTATTTCATTCGTCCATGATGCGGGTCTGCAGCTGAGCACTTCCAGATATCGTTTCTAACGGTGTGAGGTTACCAACTTGGGCGTTGTCTTTGGCGCTGCAGGCGCCCATCCAGAGATAAGATCGGTGCCAAGTTCCTTCAATGACTTGTGGAGCTTCCTGGAGGTGTGCTCGTACTTCCACTCCTTTATTGAAGGCTTCGCCGACACTGTATACCCCCTCACCGACCTCCTAAAGATGGCATCAGTTTCTTTTGGGAACCCATGGAAGATCACGCCGGTGTTGCACTGATCTCGAAGCTAACAGCATGACTATCCTGGCACACTGCTATGTGGCCGCCCCACTGAAGTTAGTTCTGACGCCAGCGGTCATGAAATAGGCGCTGCCCTTGCTCAGCAGAAATTCAGGCCCAACCTTGCAATCGTTGAACTCTGGCGCGTCATCTGTATGTACATCACAGCGCTGTTACAAAATCACGGAGGGCGTGTGCTTAGCCACAGTGTAGGCTGTATGAACATTTTGCCCGTATTTAGATGGTAAGCATGTCACATATATTATGGAGCCTAAATTCAATTTTAAAGGAAAAAGGTGTGAAGAAGACGACGCGAATTAAACGAAGAATAAAGAAGAGGAAGAATTGGTTTTTAATTGGTTTTCTTTTGGGGGGGGGGGAAGGAAATGGCGCAGTATCTGTCTCATATATCGTTGGACACCTGAACCGCGCCGTAAGGGAAGGGATGAAGGAGGGAGTTTTTTTTAATTGGTTTTTTGGGGGAAAGGAAATGGCGCAGTATCTGCCTCATATATCTTTGGACACCTGAACCGCGCCGTAAGGGGAGGGGTATAGGAGGGAGTGAAAGAAGAAAGGAAGAATAGGCGCCGTAGTGGAGGGCTCCGGAATAATTTCGACCACCTGGGGATCTTTAACGTGCACTGACATCGCACAGCACACGGGCGCCTTAGCGTTTTTCCTCCATAAAAACGCAGCCGCCACGGTTGGGTTCGAACCCGGAAGGAGGGAGTGAAAGAAGAAAGGAAGAAGAGGTGCCGTAGTGGAGGGCTCCGGAATAATTTCGACCACCTGGGGATCTTTAACGTGCACTGACATCGCACAGCACACGGGCGCCTTAGCGAGAAGCATTCGTTGAGGTGGAGAGAGATGATTGGTAGAGAAGCATACGGTGACGTAGAGAGAGATGATTGGTGGAGAAGAGAAGAAGACGACGACAAGGCTTACGTGGACTAACACCGAGGCTATAAAAGGGCGAGCGAGAGCGAGGCCTGGGGGGGAACAGCAGAGAAGCGGAGGCCCGCGTTCTACGACATCGCATCGTGGACTTCCTGCCGTGCCTGAGCCCGTTCCGGGGAGTCAACGGAGGACGCTACCACCTGCTACGGCCAGGGGGTGTCTCCAGTGCTGTTGCAACCCATCCGGGTGGTGCCCCCATCGCCAACAACACCGGCATCATCTCCACGGGCGCTTGGACCTGGAGCTTATACGACGCAGCCAGTGACGCCGCCACCAAAGCCAACACCGGCATCATCTCCACGGGCGCTTGGACCTAGAGCTTGTACGACGCAGCCAGCGACGCCAGCCCAAGCACGGCGAACGCCGCCTCGACGCCGCCTACTGGATCCATACAACGCCGCAGCCACACCGAACCAACCGTGAGCACGAACGCCGACCACGAATAGTAGAACGCTAGTAGTAGACGCTGGTAGTAGTGATAATAATAATAATAATAATACTTGGTTTTTGGGGAAAGGAAATGGCGCAGTATCTGTCTCATATATCGTTGGACACCTGAACCGCGCCGTAAGGGAAGGGATAAAGGAGGGAGTGAAAGAAGAAAGGAAGAAGAGGTGCCGTAGTGGTGGGCTCCGGAATAATTTCGACCACCTGGGGATCTTTAACGTGCACTGACACCGCACAGCACACGGGCGCCTTAGCGTTTTTCCTCCATTAAAACGCAGCCGCCGTGGTCGGGTTCGAACCCGGGAACTCCGGATCAGTAGTAGTGTGCCCGGGTGGTGTGTATTTATAGCCTTTGTGTGTTGTGTTAGTTTTGTTAGTTTTGTGTTCTAGTGTGTGTGTCGCGTAGGGTGTATTAAATGTGCGTTTGTGTGGGTACACCTGTCGCCTAGTCCATTCTTTCGGTCCGAGTGTTCTCCGGAGAGATCCGTGACAAAGATAAGTGGCGAGCCTGTGCCAGGATACATTTCCTTTTTCTTTTTTGCTTTGTCTCGGATTTTTCCGATCTCTCGATGGCAGAAAGTATGGATTTGGCAAAAACGTTAGAGCTGGCGCTCAAGCTGGGGTTAAGCAAAGAAGAGGCGTTGTGTCTATATGGCGAGGAGGGAAAGAGGCAGAAAGAGCAGTCAGATAGGCTGAGAGAGGAAAGGGCGCAAGCACGCGCAGACGCTCTCGAGGCAGAAGAGCGAGATGCTAGAAGAGCTCGCGAGGCAGAAGAGCGAGAAGCTAGAAGAGCTCGCGAGGCAGAAGAACAGGAGAAAAGAAGGATAGAACGGGAAAGGAGTTTATTTTGTGGAAACAGGCGCATGTCGCGGGAGGATATGAGGAGATAACGGACAATGATCAGCGTTCCTTAGTGGGTACAGAATCTCCTAGACCAGCCAGAGCTTGCCCAAGGAAGTTGATGGCTCCTTTTGATGACCAGAGAGATGATTTGGATACGTATCTGCAACGATTCGAGCGGATAGCTTTGGGGTAAGGCTGGGAGCGCAGTGAATGGGCCACGGCATTAAGCATGTGTTTAGTTGGAGAGGCGCTGAATGTGTTTGGAAGAATGCCCGCTGCTGATTCCATGGACTACGAGAAAGTCAAAAAGGCACTCCTCCAAAGATTCAGGCTTACGGCAGAGGGTTTTCGTGAGAGATTTCGCACCGCGAAACCTGAGGATTCGGAAACCGCTAAGCAGTTTTCCGCAGGCTATCCAACTATTTTGATAGGTGGCTTGATATGTCAAACACAGAAAAGAGTTTTGAAGGGGTGCGTGACAAGCTGGTCACAGAGCAATTTTTAGCGTGCTGCAGCTCAAAGCTAACGCTATTCCTGAAAGAAAGTTGTGTTCATTGGAAGAGTTCGCAGACACTGCAGACCAATTCCTCGAGGCTCAAGGGCTAAGAAATTTGAGTAAGGCAAAGGAGGAAATCCAAAAGACCCTGGAGACAGATGCGGCAAAACCAAGAGCATATGGCAGTGCATCTAAGGCGCCTAGTAAGGTGTTTTCTCTGCGGCAAGGTGGGACACCGTGCAGCTGACTGTCGGACTAGTAGTGCTGCCCAAAAAACGCAGGTTGCGTGTCAAGGTTGTAAGAGGAGGGGTCATACTCTGGATGAGTGCCGATACAGAACGCAGGACCGAGCTGCATGCGTTGTCGACTCAAGGGTAGAACTTGTCACGCCACCCGTTACCCGCCGTGGTGGCTCAGTGGTTAGGGTGCTCGACTACTGATCTGGAGTTCCCGGGTTCGAACCCGACCGCGGCGGCTGCGTTTTTATGGAGGAAAAACGGTAAGGCGCCCGTGTGCTGTGCGATGTCAGTGCACGTTAAAGATCCCCAGGTGGTCGAAATTATTCCGGAGCCCTCCACTACGCCACCTCATTCTTCCTTTCTTCTGTCACTCCCTCTTTTATCCCTTCCCTTACGGCGCGGTTCAGGTGTCCAACGATATATGAGACAGATACTGCGCCATTTCCTTTCCCCCAAAACCAATTATTTTTATTATTAGTCACGCCACCCGAAGTTCCACAGCTGAAAGGAGAGCAAACGCCGCTGGAAAATGAGGCAGTGAGTGGAACACCCAAGTCGAAAGCAGCAATGCCAGTGGTGGTTGGGCAAATAGGGGACCGTCCTATATTGGTGCTTAGAGACAGCGGAGCTTATACAGTCTTGGTTCGTAGAAGCCTGGTGAAGGACGATGATCTTACAGGGGAAGCGTCGGCCATCACTCTGGTAGACAGCACAGTAAGGTACCTTCCTGAAGCTAGGATTTTAGTGTCCACGCCATATTATACTGGGCAGGTAGTGGCAAAATGCGTAGATCAACCCATCTACGATCTCATCTTGGGGAACATTACGGGTGCAAGAGGTGTCGAAGACCCCGATCCCGAGTGGAGGATGCTCGACGGTGAAGAACATCCAAAAGAGGAAAGGCCTGCGACAGCGCAGATGGGTGCAGTCAGTTTTTCGTCGGCAGTGGAGACAAGAGCTCAAGCGACAGCCCGGGCTACGCAGCGTCCGCTCTCTACTCCTAGTGCGATGTGCTTGAGCGTAACACCGGGAGAAATTGCAATTAGGCAAAAAGAAGACCCGAGCTTGAAGGCTTGCTTCGAAAGAGTCGGGGAAAAGGTGAAAAGAAAGAAGAGTCGGACGTCATTCGAGTATCAATTGGTAAATGGTCTTTTGCACAGGGAATGCGTATTTAGTTCAGGAAGGCGGGTCCAACAGCTGGTGTTACCGAGAGATATGCGAGAGACCGTGTTGCGCTTAGGTCATGACGCCATTATGGCCGGACACCAGGGTGTTGAAAAAATGGTGTCTAGGATAACCGAGGAGTTCTTTTGGCCGGGTGTTCAGAGTGACGTTAAGCGCTTTGTTCGCTCATGTGACGTGTGCCAGCGCACAGTTCCGAAGGGAAGAATTGGTCCCGTACCTCTGGGAAAGATGCCAGCCATCGACCTAACGTTTCAGCGAGTGGCTATTGACATTGTGGGGCCAATCTCTCCAGTATCCGCCAAAGGCAATAGATATGTGCTTACTCTAGTTGACGTGGCCACTCTTTATCCTGACGCTATTCCACTGAGAACTATTGAGAGTATCCAAGTGGCGGAGGGTCTTGTGGAAATGTTTTCACGTTATGGGTTCCCGAGGGAAATTTTGAGTGACCGGGGCTCGAACTTCACGTCGGAACTAATGTAGGAGGTTAACCGCATTTTGTCAGTGAGGTAGTTACTGACTACGCCTTACCATCCCATGTGTAATGGGCTTGTAGAGCGGTTCAATGGCACCCTGAAAAATATGATCAAGAAAATGTGCCAGGAGAGGCCTACTGATTGGGATAGATATCTCCCAGCTCTTTTGTTCGCTTACCGCGAAGTGCCGCAAACGAGTCTTGGTTTCTCGCCCTTCGAGATGTTGTATGGGAGAACCGTTAGAAGTCCACTTGCAATACTCAAGGAGCTTTGGGCTATTAAAGAGATTGCATCAGATCTCAAGACAACATACACATACGTGTTTGAGTTGCGGGATAGGTTGAAGTAAACATGCAGGCTTGCACATCAAAGCCTGGAAAAGGCGCGTGAACGCCATAAGGGATGTTATGAAAAGAAAGCCATTCATAGAAATCTGAATCCGGGCGACAGGGTTCTTGTGTTGCTACCCACGGATAAATAAGTTACTGATGCAGTGGAAGGGCCCGTACCTTGTGACGCGGAAGAAAAAGGATATCGATTATGAGGTATTTATAGATGGCATTAATAGGGTTTTCCACGTAAATATGTTGAAGAAATATGAAGAAAGAGGTCCCGTACGGCGGTACGCCCCCAGGGCAACTTGTTCGGTAGTGGCCGAGGAGACAGATGATGCTGCCGAGGTGCCCACGTTCAGTGGGAAGAAAAACGCAGGAGGGGATGAGGTACTGAAGAAGCCCAATTTGAATGAGACAGAGGATTACAGCCCACTCCAAATCAAGAGGGAGACGTTTTGGGGTGGGCCAAGCCAAATTGAGGTCATATGTCACAAATTAGACTTGTACAGAGATAGAGCTAACTGGTCAGCTCTGGGTATCTCTGGCATATATCTTGTTGTTGTTGTGTTAATGTATCTCTGGGATTTATCTTGTTGTTGTTGCTGCTGTTGGTGTTACGTGATTATACAAGGGAGCGCGTTGTGGACACGAACATGTTTATTAAGGACTCTGTGTTCGTGGTGTGCGTTTAGTGTGTGCTGGACCTCTGCGGTGTGTTGTGTGCTGGGTCCAGAATCGTCACAGAAGATAGTCGGTTGGCTGGATGGCTTGAAGATGAGGATGACGTGAGCAGTTTTTCATGGAAAAACTCTTGAGAGAGGGGGCCCTTGTCACATATATTAAGGAGCCTAAATTAAATTTTAAAGGAAAAAGGTGTGAAGAAGACGACGCGAATTAACCGAGGAATAAAGAAGAGGAAGAAGAAGCATTCGTTGAGGTGGAGAGAGATGATTGGTAGAGAAGCATACGGTGACGTAGAGAGAGATGATTGGTGGAGAAGAGAAGAAGACGACGACAAGGCTTACGTGGACTAGCACCGAGGCTATAAAAGGGCGAGCGAGAGCGAGGCCTGGGGGGGAACAGCAGAGAAGCGGAGGCTCCGGCGGGTCAGGGACACTGGCTGGAAGAGAGCGACGCCGGCTACTGCTCCGGTGAGCCCGCGTTCTACGACATCGCACCGTTGACTTCCTGCCATGCCTGAGCCCGTTCCAAGGAGTCAACGGAGGACGCTACCACCTGCTACGGCCAGGGGTGTCTCCAGTGCTGTTGCAACCCATCCGGGTGGTGCCCCCAACGCCAACAACACCGGCATCATCTACACGGGCGCTTGGACCTGGAGCTTATACGACGCAGCCAGCGACGCCGCCACCAAAGCCAACACCGGCATCATCTCCACGGGCGCTTGGACCTAGAGCTTGTACGACGCAGCCAGCGACGCCAGCCCAAGCACGGCGAACGCCGCCTCGACGCCGCCTACTGGATCCATACAACGCCGCAGCCACACCGAACCAACCGTGAGCATGAACGCCGACCACGAATAGTAGAACGCTAGTAGTAGACGCTGGTAGTAGGGTGCCCGGGTGGTGTGTATTTATAGCCTGTGTGTTGTGTTAGTTTTGTTAGTTTTGCGTTCTAGTGTGTATGTCGCGTAGGGTGTATTAAATGTGCGTTTGTGTGGGTACACCCGTCGCCTAGTCCATTCTTTCGGTCCGAGTGTTCTCCGGAGAGATCCGTGACAAAGCATTATATATGGTTGTATACGATGACCATGCGCTCTGTTGGCTCTCTTTTAAAAGATCAATCGGGCAATTTAAGCCACTCGGCGATACGCATACAAGACTATGCATAAATGGAGGTCTACAAATCTGGGACCATCCACAAAGATGCTGACTGCCTTTCACGTTACTCTGTTGGTCTCTTTGTCATATACAGCTCTGAGGCCGACTCTAGCCTGTTTCGTTCTGCCTTTTCGAACACTTGCTATGAATAATGTGGAGGTGTTGAGCTACGCTTCATTATCGGCAGCCTGAGCTCGGCACTACATGACAGCCTGTGAAGATGACATACCTCCGTTCATCCGCGAAATAATTCGTGAACAGCTCCGTCAAATGATGTCGCCACAGCGGCCCCAAGCATCAACATTTCGGAATGTGGGGGGCGAAAAGGTGAAGCAAGCAGTTGCAATCCCGACGATGTCGATCGCCGCGCAACCGTCGCTGGCCTTAGCTGTGCCTTCGCATAACATTGCTCGGGCTGCGAGCTAGCGACGCCAAGGCCTCGCCTATGCCAACCTGCTTTTCTAGAGCACCCCCTTGTATTATCCTCCAGTCCTCTTTGCGAGGGGCGCGCTAGTCACAGAAAGTGCCATACGCGGAGAACCGATTGCATCCGCCCCATATGTTTCCATTGCGGCGAGTCCGCACATGTCCTGAGACACTGCACATTGAAACGTATGGGGCTTCGATATTATACACCACGACCACGACCCGATCACTGACCTCAAGAACAAGAAGAGTACTTGCGTCACGCCATATACGCATCGAGCTACCCATCGAGGTCACCATCGCGATGAGGAGAACAATTTGCACCGTCCCCCCGCAGCTACGCACCGGCCGGCCGAGAACGCCTGCTAGCGCCTGTAGAGACAACCACAGACCGCAACCTTCCGAGCTGAGGTTGCTTCCCGGCGAGAGATCAATATCTTCCACTGAGGACAAAGCAACACACGCAGCCGAAGAATTCAACGGCGCGACCCAGCAAAGCCATGATGACAGCATCAACTAAATCCACCAAGTTGCCCTTCAGTCACGACACAAACACCAGACGAAGCCGCTGCAAAACTCCAAGGATCACGTGCAACGCTACGGAAGAATCGCTGACCCGGAAGTTGGCATCGACGACCGCAGGGTTACTGCTTTGGTATAGTCAGCCGTAGAACACTTTGTCATCCGTTAGTTTTCACATCGCAGGTAAAAAAAAAGTTGGTGTAAGGAAGACGACGGGCATACGTGCGAGACGCATGGCCATCGCCTGGTGCACGCTCCTGGCTGGACCAGCTGACCACGGACTGCTGTTGGCCCTGCTCCCGTTAAGAAGCTTGTCCGAATAAGCCCCACCTTACATTTGGTGCTGGTGCCGGTTAATATCTTCTCGCCCTGGAACTCCGCAACCGAACGCTACCCCCTACCGCGATGCCTAACCACCGAGCCGTACAAGTGAGCCCGGGCGCCGTCGTCTGTGCTGCCGCATTGTGCACGTGTTCTTCACCTGGGACATGACGCTAGAAGTTTGCACAGCCAGAAAATGAGATATTTGTGTGTTGCGAAAGGCAGGCCAAAAGAAAAACATCGGTGAAAACAGAGAGAGTGTGTTTGTTGGGGTAGGCGAAAACTCGTCATCAGAAAGGCTATATGTTCTTTCGCCTTCGTCAGTAGATATTGACAAGTTTTATTCCTCGGTGCCATCGCAGCTCACCATCCTAGCATCAACAGCATGATAATGACGTCTGCATTGTACTGGAAATATTCTTATCGCAAAAAAAAACTGAAGAGTCGCTCTCGGTGTTGCCTCCATAACCTAACCTCTTGTCATCGCTTAGCTCAAAGATCCCATTAATTATCCACTGCTAAAATAACACTTGTTGCTAGGCTAGTTGGTGCATAGTTCTATGTACAAACGTTAGCGCAAAATAAGAGACAATCACAAGAAAGGTGGACGCGTTGTCTTGTCCACCTTTCTTGTGATTGTCTCTTATTTTGCGCTAACGTTTGTACATAGAACGCTGCTAAAATGTTTGACCTTGGATGGTCAGTGCATTGGCATGTTCTAGTAGTAGCCATCGCCCCTCGGGACAAAGGACGCTTCGTATAGCGGCAGTGCTGCTCTGAAATACGGGCGAGCGAAGGAGTTGGCAGAGCCTCATTCTAGAATCCGAGCCGTAATGGTTGAATAGGTTTTTGTATTTATAAGCAATCAGCACAGATTCGACGAACTCGGTATTGTTAATAGTTGCTGTCTTCGCTTGCAGACCTGAAAAAGCCCACGAGTCGCAATATTCAGAGCCCTATTTGGTCTGAAACAAACAGAAAGATCTCTGCCAACTGCAGCATGTCTAGAAAGGGCTGTGTGTTTGCGATGTACAGAACTGAGCACACAGCGTCAAAAAAACAAAACAAACTAAGCCTACGGGTCGTCTATATGCTGCCTCTAATAGTGGATAGTGCCTAAAGCGTTAGAAAAATAGTTCCTCACACTCTGCTCTCAAGCTCTGGAAGTCTGGAGGACCACTTGTTTCCACTGCTGAAACCACGTCCGCGCGCTATTGAGAACTCAAAATCATGGCGGGGAATTTCGAGTGTTTCGTACATGCCATTGATGTTCTGTGGCCGTTGAAGGCAGTAAATGTTATTGTAGGAAGTAGTTTATAGAACAAAATTTTCTTCGAGGTAGAAGAGTCGGCTACAATAATCACCATGATAGCTGAAAATTTTTCGGGACTCTGAAGTTTTCTCAACATTACCAGTTCAAAACGTCCCCATCAGAGTCACGCGTGCTCGCTTCTTGCCTCAGAAAGATGACGCTAGTCGCTCATGTCCAGGAAAGCTGGGCATGTGATTGAAGATTGCGTTCTAATGAATACGAGGTTACGTGAGTGCGCTTTCGCTAACTGCAGGGAAAAGCACGTTAGAAAGTACTTGCAGCACCATTGACGGCAGTTTGGTAGCACTGAAAGGAGTAGCCAGCGCACAGTCACTTTTTCAGTAAGCAGTGCTCATCACAGCTGAAACACATGGTCCAGTTCCACTGACTGCTTGCAGGGCTTCGGCGGAACCATGCTACTTGTTCGTATCAACATACTCATTTCGAATGGGGTTGTCTTTTGAATGACAACTGATTAAGCCTTTTACGGGAGCAGAGGCGAAGGGCTGGAGCAATGGAGGTGCATGTCTTCAGAAAAACTATTGAAGGCTTATGTGCAGTTACTAGTGAAATGTGTGACTTTGAAAATTCTTGCAGGTTGCTACCTTTGGAAGCAGGATCCTTACTTAGCATTGGAACCAGTGTCAAGAGAGTGTCCACTGGAGCTGCTGAACACAACTGCATGTGAAGCGGAGTTTAATGATTGCAAAACGTTTGCAATCGAAGGCGATCAGTGTATGGCCTGGTATTGAATAGCAGAAATCAAGTGTCCTAAGTATCTGAGAAGAAAGAGTCAACGGCTGTCAATTGCGGCTTAAAAAACTTGCTACCATAATTTACCGGGTACTACTCAGGAGACTGTGCACTCCATGGAAGAAAAACAACAAAAATAAAGCAGCTTTTGTCGCAACGCATTCACTGTTTCTTATGATTGGCTTAATAGCCAGCTTTTACTACTCCTTCGTGTTATCTGTGGCGTTATACTGCCTCGGTGAGTGCTTCCGTTGAAACTTGACAGGAGCTTAGTCTTATGCTTAATGCTCTAGCTGCGATTGCTTATAAACAAAGAAACCTCAGTGCAAATGCTATCACTTCTGGGGTCCCCTGGGTAGAATGCTTGAGCAGAGGCCACGCATTGCAAATGACTCTGACGTACTACAGCCAGTGTGGTGCTGGTTGCTGGGCCAGAATTCAGTGGTCATTGAGTGTATGATAATCAGTATATGGAAATAGGAGCTTGAACCTGCAGTTTAGATATTGCTCAAATTCGACTCTAAAAGCTCCTGTGTAAACAAACGTTATTTGTTACAATGCACGTTTTGCTTAGCAAGAGAGAAAATGAGTTGCTTACAAAGGAACTTCTTGGAAGGTCTCAGTATTTTCATCCGTGGTGATCAATAAAGTAAGAAAAAATAAGGACAAATCTTTCAGAAATAAATTTCACTAAAACACGCTTTGTAAAATTGCCCCACAGAACCGAGACCTAGAGCGCCAACTTCCGATCAATAACAGTTTCTCAATAAATAAAAGGTTTCAGAAATAAAGCAACAAAAATTTTAACAACAGCCTGCTAGGGTAGAAATTTCGAACGACTTTTTCAAAATTCGTGATATTGTCACGTGGTGGTGAAGTTGAAGAACACAGTAGCAATACTGTGAAAGACAAAACTTACTTTTATTGGGCGAACCTGTGCCCACAAAAGAGGCTACACTTACACGGTCGCCGGGCTGGTACTCGACGAGGCGTCGGCGCAGATTGTAGTGTCGGCTGTCGGTACGCTGCTGGTTCTTGATCCGTAGGCGGGCGAGCTGTCGAGCTTCTTCGGCGCGCTGGAGATAGGTAGCGACGTCAAGGTTTTCCTCGTCAGTGACGTGCGGCAGCATGGCGTCGAGCGTCGTCGTCGGGTTCCTGCCGTAAACCAACTTAAATGGCGTGATCTGTGTTGTTTCTTGCACCGCTGTGTTGTAAGCGAATGTTACGTACGGCAGGACCGCATCCCATGTCTTGTGCTCGACGTCGACGTATACATTGCTAGCATGTCGGCGAGGGTCTTGTTCAGGCGCTCCGTGAGACCATTCGTCTGCGGATGGTAGGCAGTTGTCCTCCTGTGACTTGTCTGGCTGTATTGCAGAATGGCTTGCGTGAGCTCTGCTGTAAAAGCCGTTCCTCTGTCGGTGATGAGGACTTCTGGAGCACCATGTCGCAGCAGGATGTTCTCGACGAAAAATTTCGCCACTTCGGCTGCGCTGCCTTTCGGCAGAGGTTTAGTTTCAGCGAAGCGGGTGAGATAGTCCGTCGCCACGACGATCCATTTATTTCCGGAGTTGATGTCGGAAACGGTCCCAACAAGTCCATCCCGATCTGCTGAAAAGGTCGGTAAGGAGGCTTGATCAGCAGTAGTAATCCCGCTGGCCTTGTCGGTAGTGTCTTGCGTCGCTGACAGTCTCGGCATGTCTTGACGTAACGGGCGACATCGACGGTTAGGGGCGGCCAGTAATATCTTTCTTGTATCCTTGATAGCGTCCGGGAGAAACCGAGGTGCCCAGCGGTCGGATCGTCATGTAGGGCGTGCAGTACTTCTGGACGCAGCGCCGACGAATCCTCGCAATCCCAGGTCGCGGTATGGGCATCGGCGGTACACATGGCCGGCTTCCCCGCATGCAGTGGTAGCAGAGCGGGCGGTGGTCAGGAGCGCGCCAAACGTCGGTCTTCGTCGGGTAGCTGTGCTGGTCGACGGGTGGGGGTGTTGGCGGCGGCGGCGGTGGTCGACGGAATTGCGGCGTTAAGGCGCGCTCAAATTGGCGGGAAAACGCGAAACGCAGGACGTTTTCCGCGTGCCGCTTCCCGCGCAAGCCGGTTTTTCTCCCGCAGACAGCCTGCTGTACCGTCCCGCAGAGCGATGGGTCCGGTACCTATTTTTCCCGTGCCGCTGACGAGAACAGCCAATGGGCGCCTACCGTGAACCGTGACGTCGGTCCGAGTTCAGTGACGCCGTCGGCGGAGGCTGCGCGCGTCCGGCCGGCCGGCCGGCCGGCCGGGCACTCGGCGGCTTCTTTGCCAGCATGAACATGCGACTTGAGACGGTGCACAAGCGACGGTGCAGAAGCAGCGACAAACAAGTATAAGTACGTTTACCGTAGCCAACAGCTTATCGCTCGAACCAGCCATCCTCGAGACAAAAAGGGCGACGGGGGGGGGGGGGGGGGGGAGCTAGCAGACGATCAAGACGACGACGCGAGAAAAGGGTGCGCTTTCCAGTCTTCTTTGGTGTCACGTGACTATCCCCTTCTCTTTCTGCTCGTTCGGGTCCTCCCTCAGCACCTCCTCTCTCCACATTCCAAGACAACCGCAGCGAGAAAACAAGCGCAGTGTGAGCGTCATTCTGAGGAGCTGCGAGGCAGCGTCGACGTTGACGCTGCGTCGCTGCGGGAAGCTTCCCGCTAGTGTGAGCGCGCCTTTTTACAGGGTCCTGGCGCGGTCGTGGAGGGGGACCTTGACGGTGGGTGACGGCGGCGTAGGTCAGTGACGCTGAAGGAGTCAATCAGCAATGTCTAGAGATCAGGTACGTACAACTGAATTACGCAACATGAACTATTTCCCAGAGTGTCTTGGCACTGCAGTCATGACAAACAAAAGTATTATACCGTAAGACTTGAGTAAACGACTGAGCAGTTGGAGGCATCTTGGATTGATTGGGAAGGTAACAATGCGTGAAATTCAGCTAATGCGATTGCATATTGAAGCGCACAGTGCGCATCTGCTTGTTTTGGGGATTGCATCGGCTTAACAGGGGTGCTTCTTAAATTTTGCGTTAGCCTATTTTAAGTCAGCGGAATTTTTAGAGCGTTTCATATTCTTGTATTTTGTTTTACCGCGAGCGAGTACGAGTGATAGCTAACTTTTTAGCTGTGCATTCGTAAGCTGTTTGGCACACTTCCATAGAATGGCAAACAAATTTAAGTTTTATTAAGCGCAACTTTATTGATTTATAAATTGTAAAATAATGCAGACCCGCCTGAAGACCTTTGAGCCATTGGCAATTTTCAGTTACCCAATGACTTGAAACAACCGTACTGTGGAAAGATTTTCTCCAAATGCCGCCGACATAACAGTTAAGCGATTTCTTGCATTGCATTGGCGATTTCTTGCACTCGTTTTTACTACTCTTGCTTGAAGCCCGCTGGCGGAGCCGAAGAACCGGCAGCTGAAGAGTCAGAACCGCTGGAGCTGGATGCCACAGGCGCGGATGGCATTCCAGTCTGGTTCTGCTGCGGTGGAACGTAGACGCCCGGGTAAGGGGGAGGTGCACTGGTTGCGAACACCGTGTTGGCTGCAAGCAATTAGCCGATAGGAGGCGTTGTAAAGCAGGAAGAATAAAAACAGAACGGGTAACATAGTAAATATAACCATCAAGGAACAAGAAAATTAAACACTCAATTCATTGTCATGTGCGTTTGAATGTACTATCGTAGTTCTAGTTCTCTACAGTTTCTGGAATCCAGTTTTGTTCGTGGAGAGTGCCACAGTGGAAAAGAAACACGAGTAATTGAGAGGGCCGGTAGCCGTGACGACAACGAGAACAGGAACAACGTCTGGAAGAACTGCGCCATAAGATTCTTTTCCTTTCAGAGTAGGCATCACTTTTTTATGCGCAACTCCCCCCCCCCTCCCCTCTTCCTTAAAACCCCATTTCTCATTTCAGTTAAGCTGTCAGGAAAGGTGATCGCGAATTCGCCAGGCACGGAGCAGGATTTTGCACTCGCCGCATTGGCTGAACTGCAGCCGGTAGCTTAGGTTCCACGGAACGGGCACAGTCTAGTTGCTTAGGCTAAAACAGATCTAGCATATCCTGGGGTAGGATACTAAAGATTCTCAAGGTGTATTCTCTCTGCACAATGTTTTGAATGGGTTTGTGAGCTGAAGTGCGTCTACGGTGTACTTTACCGGCCGCCATACCGACAAGTTCGATCGAACCAAATCGTGTGGTCATTCGGCTTTCGCCTTGGCTTTCGCCTTGGCCCGCGTGAGGCACCAGACCTTCTCTCCGGCCCGCTCCAATGGTCTACGGCTGGCACACAACATCTCCCTCGGCCTCGCCTCACACCGGCAGCGGAGAGCGTGGAGGAGGGCCTTGGCTTGACCAAGCTACGGGGATGCAGACGAACGGTCCGGGACCTCGCTAGGAGCCACAGCTGTACAGGTGACGCTGCTTCATTTGCGTTGCTCGCCTGCGCGCCGCCCGTGCAACCTAGGAGGCTATTGGTTTAGGGAGTTCCCCAATGAACAGCTTTGCCTGCTGGCTGTCCCTCCATGTTGTGTTCGTTCTTAGGAACCACAGTAGTTGTCTGAGATAGCGCAGCAGTTTTGCCCCTGACCGAGGTAGAGATCGCAACGGCGCCACCGAATTCGAAGGCCAGGAAAGAATTCCCTTAGTAATCGCGTGGAAGTAACCCCATCGCACGCGGTTGGCAGCGTTTAAGAATATAGCGCCAGCTTGAGCAATTTCACGACTGCGGCCGCGTAAAGGACGCCAAGCTGTCGCAATAGCAACAAACGCTCTCTAGGCGATAGGCAGAAGCCCCTGAGGTAGTGATCATCACAGTAATGCGGGACATGGCGAGAAAAAGGATTCGCTCTCCTTCAGGTCTCTGTGCTGGTTTTAACTACATGATCAAGCACCAACCGGCTGACATCAACGACGTTTTGTCCACAATTTCGCCGCTGCTCGCTTTGAATGTCATCCCTCTCTTGCCATGTTTGCAGGTTACGAGACATTGAAACTTATAATTGAAGCCGTGACTTGTTCCACAACAGGAAGAGGATATATTTTTTATAAAAGAAGTTTTCCAGAATGAGAACATTGCGGATCCGACTTTCTTGGTTTCTGAAAAGGCCCACGTCATTCGTTGATCCGCTGGACATCACTTCTCAAATAGCAGACAAGTTGTATTAATAAATAAGTTCGGTAAATTAATAAAAAAAGATTCCTTAGTGATGGTTTATAATCTCCACCTTAAAAGAGGCCCTCAAAGGCTTGCAAGCTGTTCATCGTCGCTGACGCAATGAACAGCTGGTAACGGATATCCCGGAGCAACATCATTGTGCTGTAAATAGAGGACACGATATTATATCAGTGACTACCATAACAATGTGGCATTGCAGAAACATCTACATAGAAGAACCCGCCAGATCTGATCACGGTTACGATGTTTGTGTACATATCACACTCCCTGCACCCTGACCTGCAGCTTCGAGTTCAACCGTGCCTACCGCGGCGAGAATAAAGTTTATTGTGTCTCCTCTGCTTGTATATGGCCGCACGATTCGACACTCATTTCTATTCGGCATGGCCGATAGCCCTGCCTGGGCTAGTTGCAAGTGTAACCAGATACTAAAGCACTTTCTATGTATAACGGGGGAGTGTCGACCACTGGTACACCTTGGCTAGTTGCAAGTGTAACCAAATAATAAAGCATTTTCTATGCACTACCGGGTAGTATTACACTGCGCTGCCATCGACTCAAGAAGTGTATCGTTAGGTGTTGCCCGCATCCAGTGCGGCACGGTTCGGAAATTGGATGTGAGGTCAGTTAGTGTTGTTCCCGATACCACATGCCATGTTCCTAGTGCTGCAAGACAATATCACTTGCCCGTCTTGCTCACCCGCCGATGCAGATCAAGATTCTCGTACGGCCATTGGAGCGTTCACCGGCCCTGAATGCAAGTGAGGCACTGTTCACTTTGTTGCCGGCCTTGTGCCTGTGCTATAGGCGATGCGTTTGTGGCACGCAACGTCTTCACTTCCCTTCTGTTATTGTTTTCTACATGAGGTCATTTTGTATTCCCTTTTAAGCTGCTATTCCTTCCCCCTACGCAGGATAGCAAACCGGTCCTTTGCCCTGCCTAGCCTCCCTCTCTTTCCTTTCCAACTGCTGCCTATCTCTTTTTCACCCCAATGCATACTTCGCCTTTGCCGTACCCCAATTAACCCGAAAGCTATGTTCAACTTCAGCGTTTTCTTTCCACGGTCCTGTTGTCATTCCCCATTACCTTTAAGAGTATCAGCCAAAGTGAAGGATTTGACTCATCCTACTCTCTCCTTTTCTCTCTAAATTTCTCTAGGGCAGACAGAAAATCTATCATAAACAACACAATATATATATCTACCTGCAGCAGGTTGCCTTCGTTTGCCATGTTGTTTGGGCTTCACCCTGGACAACGCGATCCCTGGTTTAGAGACTATGTTGACGTTACCGACTCCTAATCTGCCCTTCCAAACGGGATTCGCCTACCTCTGTGTCACTTGTAAGCACGGAGCGTTGTCGTTAGCAGAGGTCGTAGCATTTGCTAACCACGCACCATCGCGGTCGGCGGACAGAGGGTGTTCCTCCGTGGCCTCATTAATTTCACAGAATCAATTTGGCTGGCTAGTTAGATGCAGTCGCAAATGGCTGACTATTGGGGTCCTTGGAGGTTTAGTTAATCACTGAATACTTGTGAAATCCTGTCCAAGCTTGCTGCATGTAGCTAAAAACCCTCCTGAAGTACGGAAATGTAGCAGCGCTTCTATCGTATTCATAGGCGCTCCACTGAATTTCTTGTGGCACGCTCGGTCGCAATCTCTTTGAATCCTGCAACGGTTAGAACAAGAGCCCTTGGTTTGACCATCATACGTCGTCCGTCCACGCACGGTCGAAGCAAACAAGACCCGTCCCTCTACAGTAATGAATACGCAAGTGCGGAAACTGAATCTTAAACGCAGTAAACACACTTTACTATGGCCGGTACTGGGCTAGTAACGTTTAAGGTAAAACTACTAAACTAGCATTTCGGAGCCAAAAGATGAATAATGTGGCACCGGTACAGTGTGTGCGTAAGCAGCGGCGAACAATGCGGTGGTGTGTTATCGTAAGCGTACTGTGAGGGGGCTGTGGAGAATTTAAAGTCCAAATTCTGCACATGGGCAATGAAGGACATCATAATGGAGGGTTACAGGTTAATTTCGATGACATCAGTGCGCACTAACATCACACAGCGTGTAAGCTCTTTTGCATTTTGCCTCTATTAAAATGCAGCCACGGCCGAAATTAAATCACACAACCTTTGGCAGAGCAGCGCAACGCCTTAGCCTCTGAGCAGCCACTTTGGGTGCAAAAAAATTGTCCTATTATTTTCTCACATAGAATGGAAAAGCCGGCCCGCAAAACTAAACTAATCATTACGTGAGTGAAGCAAACCGTTCAATGACAAGCTCCTCTCTATCAAAGCCACGAGCAGATGGGGTGCCGCGAGACGGACAACCATTAGTTGAAGCGATAGGAACCTTCAGAGGGCATCCCTGATTTAAAGCCTCCTAGTGAATACAAATTTCTGAATTACGCTTAGATATGATCCCCATTTTCATTCATCTGCAAACGCCACTGGCTTCTACAAGTGCTTCTCGGCGAATCATTGCACTCTGTCACCAGCAGCACAATTACACCTGAAAGTAATTCGCAAACATTCGATTGCAACAATTTTGAGCTGGCAGAACGCTTTTTTTTCTCTGTATTAGGCGAGTAGACCAGGTAAAGACTGGAACATGTGCTCATTCTTCATAGTCTGCCAAAATGCAGTGCTGTGACTGCGTCGCCCTTTCGTGCAAACAAGAAGCCTATAAGCCCCGCCACTGTGCATCCTAGTACACTTAGGGATGTAAACAAAATTCTGCAAACTCTAGTCTTGCTTACGGCTTCGATTTCCTAGCTGATATCTGTTATTACACTCTTTATTTGGCTTGCTATTACACTATTACAGCGACAGCTGTTAAGGGCACATTCTCTAGCTCTTATGCGTCGGTGTTGGCGTGCCGGTAGTAATCGTCACGCATGACGTTACTGCAACGCACCAGTCTCAGTAGTCTTAAACCAGTGACGTCACAAGTGACAGCACAATGGCTTCGCGTGAACTATATCAGAGAACAAAATAAATAATGACGGATGAGAACTGATATTCAGAGACGCAAACAGCTATCGCTGAGTTTTGCTTTACACGATTGCAACAGTCCTGTGAATATATTTATTTGCATTTTTATTGCAATAGACCATCTGGAATGCATCGATGGCCTATTTCAATCATGAATAAGTGAATCATGAAGCTTCATTATTATAAAAAATTACACGCTAAGGCAGGAATACCTGCCAACACGTCCTGCTGTTTACGAGCATGGGCACACCTACCCAGCATGCTTTGTGATAAAAGCCGTATGTCATAATGATCCTTGGTTAAGCATTTGGTTCCAAACTCACCCCACAGTCCACGTAAGGCATACTGGGAACTACAGTTGAGGGAGAAGCAGATTAGCCGTATGCTCAATGAAAGAGCTTGTTTGTATGATGCCTACACAAACGTTCTTGAATGCTTTAGCCTTAATATTCCAGGAATTGCAACTTTGCTGAGACGGGCTTGAGACTTTCTTCCGGTAGCAAATTTTTCCGAGCCTAAAGGTTCGCTATCGTGTGGTCCTTACAGCCATCCTGCAACTTCGCTGATCAAGTGTGGCGGTTCTTGCAAAACTTCACGATCGCCCTGTAGTCCGCAGCGCAGCCGGCCGCAAAAGGTTATGTAAATTTTGCTTAGCCGGAAGCATTGTACACACCAGCACAAAGCTCGCTTAGGGTCGTTAAGGAAAGGTTAAGCGTTTATGACGTCAGAATTGAAATAGGAGGCGGGAAGCGACTGATTCCTTCACTACACTGTTTTAAATTATTTCGCGCTAATAATCGCAAATAAAAAGCTGTCTTCAGGAAGGCGATGTGGGTCCTTACCTGGCGGCTGGTCTGGGAACGCGGCATACGGGAGAGGGAAGCCGTAGTTGACGCCTTGGCCAGGCATGTAGTCAGCAGGGCCAAGCGGCACATATGGCCCTGAAGGTGGCTGGTACGAACCAGGTGCGGCACCGCCTCCCAGCAGGGAAGCTACGGACAAAAGATGAACAGAAGGAGACGTCCTTGGAGTGAGCGCTTTCTCGGAGTTAATGCGGAGATCCGAGTGTCATAACTGCAAGTTAACCTTTGGGTGCGAAACGAGCCTAAGATTTTGCTTCTTGCACTAACAAATGTTACTCTGTGAAGCGGGAAAAGTGAAAATCTGCAAATTTGGTTTCTCTGTGGTGATGGAAACATGAACGCAAGTTTATTGTTCTCCCTTCCATTGTTCATTCTTGAAGGAGAAGACAGGAAATCACGCGGGGACACGATAACATTCAATGCTACCTAATAATACTCTTAGCGAGAAGACGTCGGACTGCTGCTAAAATGACCGCCCAATGCAGATTGTAACATATATCACAGGAATTTAGGGAAGGCTCGAGCTGTTTCGTACAAGAAACAGGCTATGCGAAGCCACGCCGCAAAAGGCGACGCAAGTCAGACTGAGGGACGCAGTTACTATATTGTTTATTTTATTTAGTACATACTGTAGACCTTTTACCAGGGTTCAAGGAGGAGGGGCATTTATTGATAAGAGTATTTCAGAAGGATGCAAAACCAAATCAAGAGAACTATGCATAAAAGAAAAGTGACAAGTGTTCTAAACTAAACAAGGCCATAGCATGATTCCATTCGGAGACTGTCCGCGTAAAAAACGAATACTTAAAACAATCAGTTTTCGCAAAATACGGTGTTAATGAGTGAATGTGGTATTGCCGCATATGTCGGGTGGATAAAGAGGATAAGTACTGAGCTGGGTTCAAAGGTAAGTTCTGGTTAAGGAAGGAAGAAAGAAAGTCACGACTGTGTTTTCTTCCCGTTTCAAGTGATTCAATATTATTAGCCGCCGTAAGCTAAGTGGGGGGGGATGGGGGATTGTATACTTTGTATAAATAAACCAGACATTTTTTCTCTGAACCCTATCTGTTTCGTTAGTGTTATTTTTAGTAAATTGATCCTATATATCGATGCATATTCGAGCTTTGGCCTGATGTATGCGCCTAATGTGACTAGTTGCACGTTGGGGGAAGAATTTCTTAGTTTATGCCTCAGGAAATATAGCCTTCTATGCTCGGAAGAACATGTGTTATCTATGTGCGAATTCCAGGAAAGATTGGTAGTTATTGTTAAACCTAGATATTTTTAGCTATTAATCTGCTTTAGTGGCGATACAAGAGTGTACAAGTGGTTTATTGGATTATTTTTATGTGTTATCTGGAGCGAAACTGTTTTTTCAGTGTTAAAATCCATAGCAAATTCACTGCACCAGTCAAGCACATTTTTTAGACTGAGATCAAGTTCATATTGAAGCCCAGTACACACAATTTGACGAAATACCACATCACATCAGCAAACAAGCGTATCTGTGTTCCGGGGTAACCACATTAACAAAATCATTTACATAAAGCTGAAAAAAATATATAAGTAACTTGGCTTTTAAATGAACTCGTGCTGTCCGAGGAATCATGAGCTTTTCAGTGAGAGACACAGTCTACAGAAGATGCAGTTGCGCACGTAATTACGCTATCGGGTGCGGCAGGGTTAAAAGCAGGCACAAAAGGGGGAAGGAGGAGAACTATATTCAGTCCAGAAATTCAACACACCTATCCTTGTGGATTAGCATGAAGGCTTGTTTCTCTTGAAGCGCAAACGGTCAAATTCACGAACATTGTTGAAGCATTGAAACCACACCAAATCGCAACGCGGCAGTTCTAATCTGAGCCGGCCTTGTCTATGGAAAAGAATAAAACAAAGCCAATGAGCCACAAAGAAGACCTTCACTCCTGGAAATCCTCTAACTGCAACAAGAGCATCACTCAGTTTCGTTTGTAGCTGTAGACATGAAATATAGAAAACATAAACAGCACATGCACAGCTAGCAGAGCGAACTATGAGCAAATTCTTCGCATTGTGTCTCTATTCTTTAGCTTGTAGAAAATCGTCTTAAATTCCCCAAAAGAGGAAGTTGCAAGCAGTATGGTTAGCCATTGACCGACCGCTGTCTTATATGTATGTGCTCATGACACCGGATTAGAAAAAGGAGAAAAGTGCAACGCCACTGACCACATTTGATGGCGGCCATCATGGCCTGGCCAAACTCGATGGCACCACCCTTCATGAATTTCAGCTTGAAAGTGCACTTTCCAGTCCAGTTGCCTGCCAAGAGAGGGAAAATATGGCCTTCCACAGCTGTTGGTCAAAGCCATCGTCCTTTGTCGAAAAGATAAGAAATCGCGCGTGGACAATTCGGCGAGATTTCCGCCAAGAGGGTCACCTCTTCCTACGGACGCACGCAGGAACGCACACACTTACTCCAGCCGTCTAGCATTCTTATCTATTTAGATGTCTTTACTGTATAGCATATTTGTATACAAACAGGAAAGGAAGGCAATAAAACAACAGCAGAGAAGGTTGGAAAGCAAAAGAAAAATCTATAGAAGTAAACTGTGGTAATGCGGTTAGCGGTTAGGCACATCAAGCAGTTATTAAAAAATTTTAACGCAGACATCATCACACAAAATTAGGTTCCTACAGCTTCCAAATTTGTATCATAGATATAAATATTAATGTACCACTAGTGCATTGCCCTGAAATGTGCAGAACTGTTTGTTCTGCAGTTGAGGGCCATATGAATGCAGTATTTTGGCAAGATATTGAAACGTAGTGCCGTTCAAATTCACGAAATAGCTAAATAGGAAATATGATATATAAGTCGGCAAAAGCCATGTCTGCTGTCCATTAAACAGTTTGGCAGATAATAGTACATAAGGCTCTAATGAGAAAGATTCCACTGGGTGATAAAATTTGAACTCTGAACCAGAATACACTATCTCCCGTATCCTGAGATGTTCTGTTGATTATGCAGGTACTAATAAGCTTTGCTGACACCAAACCTTGTTCGTGCGAGGTTAATAACCTCCCAAAAATATTGATCAGTTAAATACCTTATACGCAACGCCACAGTTATGGCTAAGCTCGTGTACAGTCTTGGACAAATATTGCGGCGAGGTCAGGCATAGCAAATCACTTAAGGGCACAGGGTAAGGTAAAATTAGAAAAAAATCGTTTTTTTTTTCTTTTAGAATTTTAGAAGTTCAATTCTTTCTACACATGTTCCATGATCGCACTTTCCTCAGAAAGCCATATTTACGGCTGAAAAACGCTTTTTCCGAAACCAAGTAGTGAGCGGCCACGCCCCCTTTCAGGATTAACGTCAATTTTTTCAACCAAAAAGTCCACCACCTGATTTCAAAACTTGTCTAAAATCAGCTACATATAAAAAATTGTCTGGCAACTATTGTACAGCTCCTCTTTTTTAGCCAAGACAATCCTGAGACGCTTTGCACGTTTTTTCCACGTTTCTGCAACCTTCATGCAGCTGCGTCCGAGTGCTATCCCTTTCGATCAGTATTGTAAATTGTGCCGGTGTTGGTTGCTGCTGATAAGTTGAGATGCCCAGGGCAAAGAAGGCCTTCGTCAGGCGTGAATTTCACGGCAACCGCTACGCTCATCGTGAAAAAGCAAAAGGATGTCCACGACCGAATGAGATCCCGAACGCCGAACGCGCCAGCTCCTCGACATCGAAGCTTTCAAGATTTTCTCTGTGCTTCCAGGAAGAGGATGTGCTACAGAGCAGCAGCCAATATGCCTTAATGGACATGGACGGCATTTGTGCCGCAATTACACAGATTTGTGTGTGCAGAGAGTGCGGTGGAAGTGTTGAGCTCATCGAAATTGTGACAAAACGGGTAGGTGTTGCAAGCGTTTACAGTTTGAACTGTGAAGTGTGTAGTGCCGCACAACGATTTGAGACGTCGAAGAAAACTACTTCTGGCCTCTATGAAGCCAACCTCAGGTTAGTGTATGCCCTTGAGGTCCATTGGTAAGGGAATGGCTGCAGGAAATATACTCTGTGCTATGCTAAACCTTCCTAAGCCGCCGACAAAGTTTGCGAAATACAATCAAGAGCTTCTAGGTCACATCGAAGCTGCTGCTCAGGAGTCGATGAAAAGGGCAGCTGACGAAGCTGTGCAGCTGAATGAGGGGGATAAAGACATCGCAGTTGCTCTTGATGGAAGCTGGCAGAAGCGAGGCCATACTTCCAATAACGGCATAGTCTCTGCGACCAGTGTAGACTCTGGGTAAGTGCTGGATGTGGAGGTTTTGTCTAAACGTTGTCCAAAGTGCAGCATCAAGGGTACAAACAGTGACCCCCTTCATAGAGAGGTGTGCCAAAGCAACTACCAAGGCACCAGCGGTGGAATGGAAGTCGCAGGAGCACTGAAAATTTTCGGCAGGAGTGAGGAGCTTCACGGCGTTCGATACGTCAAATACCTTGGGGATGGTGACAGCAAGGCTTTTATGGCTGTGAAGGCACAAATGCCATATGGTGATTCCGTTGAAATATCCAAGGTTGAGTGCATAGGGCACGTCCAAAAAAGGATGGGCACAAGGTTACGAAGGCTAAAAAAAGGAAACAAAGCAGGAAAACTCTCTGATGGAAAGAGCCTCTCGGGCCGAGGCCGACTGACTGATGCAGTAATAGACAAGCTCCCGACGTACTATGGTTTGGCCATCAGAAGAAATGTAGGAAACCTGGATGAAATGCGAAAGGCCGTTTGGGCAACCTTCTTCCACTTATCGGCCACAGACGATGACCCATGCCATGGACTTTGCCCAAAGGGACCTGATACGTGGTGTGCCTTCAACAGAAGTCAGTCAGAGGGCAAGCCATTTTTCCACAAGGAGAGTTTGCCTCCATCTGTCTTGGAGGCTATCAAACCCATTTTTAGGGAGCTATCGAAGGCTGAGCTCCTAGAGAAGTGCCTGCATGGGCGAACTCAAAATGCAAATGAGTCGTTCAACCTTGTTGTTTGGGAACGCGCGCCAAAGAATGTGTTTGTTAGGCTTCGGACCCTACCGATGGCAACACTGGATGCTGTTCTTTCATTTATTGATGGTAGCATCGCACGGGCCAACGTTTTGAAGGCGTGTGGATTGAACCCAGGGAGCAACACCATCAAGTGGCTGAGGGAAGCTGACCATTAAGCGCATGTACTTTGCGGACCGAGCAACACGACAGCTTACAAAAGAGGCCCGACAGTCAAAACGACAAGCCGAAAAGCGAAAAAATGATGGCGACAGTGACTACGAAGCAGGGGCTATTAAACCAATTACTATGGAGGCGTTTCTGCGAATAAAAAATGGTTTTTCACATCGTTTTTCTCTTTACGCTCTATTATCTCAAAACAGTGTTTTTTCTTACAAAGGTACCATTATTTCCAATGCCTTTCAAGACAGACGGCTGATTTTTTTGCAATCGTCTACATAAGTGTTGCCAACTACTGAACTAGAATTAAGCAATTTCACTGAGCAGTTATTCTGTTATGAATTTTGAAATGCGCAAAGAAAGGCCAGATTTGTGTACTACCGGAAAAAATTTTATTAAAAATCGAATTTTCAACAATTTCAAATATTCTAGTTCAGTAAAAGAGCACAAAATTTGGCAACAATGATATATGTATTATTAGGCTACTGTTATTAGTTAAGTGAAAACATGTACCTCAACATGGCCTAAAATGCATGGGAAGTATAGGGCTTACCCTGTGCCCTTAAATGCATAGCAACATGAGGAGACATGCATGTTCGAACTGCTGCAAAAATACAATCTGCCTGTCTAGTGAGGCAGCACAGAATTAACTTTTTTTTCTCCACTACATTTCCCGCCAAGTTTGGTCCACTCCTGTACGGGCATATTTATTCCGTGCATTACGAGCATAGCCACCCTTAACTATGTGCATCATGAAGGTTGGCTAGTCGATGGCCTGAGTGTCTCAAACATGGTGTCCTTGCACTCGACAGAGGAAGCACGAGAAAACAAAATCTATCATTGAAATGTGACATATGCATGCATACCTGCAATGTACTTTTTTTTTAGTTCTTTTTGTTTCTCGTATGCTAGTAATAATGCAATGCCTCTGCGTAGACATGACATTCTAATATGTAGAGATTAAGCGCTAATGAGGAGCCGCAACCGGAGAATGGAAAGGTTTCCCAACCATTTTTCTCCGCTGTCACTTTTCCTTGTATGTAGTTTGCACCAAAGAATGGCTGTTCCAGTTTCAGGTCACTGATGTTCAAGAAAGGGAAACTGAAGGACTGCAGGAACTCCTTGCCGTCTTTGTTGACAAACACCACCTGCGAGCAAAAGATCAATAAAAAGAAAGCTATACTGAGAAAGAGTTTTAGCACGTGCGTTAAAGGGAAGGCCGACTGGCTATTTCCTGCCTT
>JARKHS020027108.1:0-30623 GCA_030143305.2 Amblyomma americanum
TGAAATAAGGTATCCCGCAAAACCCACTTTGGAGCTATTGCACAATAAAACATCCAAGCAATGAATCCTATGAACGTCAGCAGAAAAGCAAATATTAGCAGCTGTTAGAGCGTCACACTGCGGTACAAGGATATCAACTGCAAGGATCTCACAATTCAGGAGCATAAGTTTTTGTTACACATTCGTGGATAAAATCAATGTTAAACTCCCACCCCTGCCGTTCGTGCGACCAGTTCTAAACACACAAATTCTTAAATGAGGAGCTGATTAGGAGAAATCCAGGTTTCCTCCGATAAAATAATGTCTGGGCTATGCTTAAGTAAGAGCTGCTGTAAATGTTCGAAGGAGGATGCGATTGAGTAACAATTTTATTGGAGGACTATTAATCTCACCATAATTGCTGCTTTAGAAAGGAGGCGGCAACAGCTTCTATCGACACGTCGGTTTTCTTCGTGATACCCAAATATCGACCCTTTTGTGGTGTTGGCATGAGCACGATCATGTTTTGATGGCAAGGGCGCAGCGCGACGATTCTCAGTTGGCCACAACATTTCTATGTCAGAGGGGTAAACGTTAGAGATAGGGACTGTGTCTGACATTTGACAACACTGGCATTGATGTAAGAGAGGTTGAGGTTGGAAGGACATGGTTTGGCTGCTCACAACAGATGATGCAACTTGTGCTGAGATCACCTGGGACATGGCATCAATGAATGCGATCATATGATCGAGAATACCAGCAAGAGCCTTCTCCACAGCAGCAACAACTAACTTTGCCAATCCAGGTGCTATATCATTAACAGCTTTGCGGAGAATACATGCACATGAGCAGCTTTTTCTATCCAGCAGGGCATATGCAGCTGCTCGTGAGCACCTGTCGCACTGAATAATTTCCAGGACAGTCTGCTCATCCACACGCTTTGGACATATGAGATCATCAGCTGGGTGAGCACAGTGGCAACCACAGCAGCTAAGAGAATCAGAAATGCATGTGATGGATGATTGTCCTTGGAAATATGCGACAGCGCGTTGCCGAATTAGATCACATGGTGCTGTGGCCAAACCGCCAGTGGTTCCCCCCTGCCATGGCTGTGATTTGCAGTGGGTCTACATGAGAGACTACAGGCCACACCTTTAGTTCACATTGTTAGAGATGAGGGGTCCTTGAGTGAGCTGAATCTTTCAGCGCCGTAGGTTCCTTCTACGGATGACGTTGTCGGACTTGGTTATGAAAGAAACTGTACAGGGGGTTTATTTTACATTATTTACAAGATTTCGGAACCCATTGGAGGGTGCTGGTGGAAGGTCGGAGGATCTGAGAAGATCTGAGGATGATCGAGGATTCCTCTCTCATGGCACTCCTCGTCCGGTTTTAAAAGAGTCCGGTCCCTAGGTTTCCCCAGCTTCGAGGAGGTCTTCTCCAGGTTGGGCGTAGCCTAACTTGCGCTGTCGTACACACACACCACTTCACATAGGGACACGCCCCGTCACATGCCTCGCCGGAGAGAGAGGGTGCCGCTGGACCATCTCCCCCACCAGAGCGAGCGTTGTCTTCGCGTCCGAACGACAGTTCTCACGCTGTCAAGCCGAAGACGTCTTCCGGGAAGTCCGAATGGGCGAGGCGCCGGCTGAGCCGGCACATTTGAACGGGTGAGCCAGTCTTGCTCGGTTTGGCGGTCGCTAACTGCCTCCGTACCGCACGGTCGATCTTCCGGGAACAATGTTGTTTACAAACGGCCGCAGAGTCCTCCGTCTCGAATCCAATAACCCAAGCGGGGACAGGCCGTGGGAACGAAGATGCCTATCGCCGTGCAGAGACCCCGGCTGCAGGTGTCCTGGGCCGACTACGCAACTAACCCAGACGGGCTGTCGCCAGAATTCTTACAGCTCATCCGCGGCCCAAAAAATCTCGAATGTCCAGCGTAGACGACCGCTGGGTAGGAAGAAATGAGATGGCGTCCATGTTGGTCCCCTGGATTGCAATATCAGCGCCCCCAAGGCAGAACCCAAAGCACCACCAACAAAGTAAAGCGCAGGTGGGACGTTACAAACAGCAAAGCACTGCCCCACCCGCAAGCGCTCGGAATTCGCCAAAGAATCACCAGGCTTTTCTCCATTGACAAAAATACAGCTTTAAAAAATTGTGTTTAAATTTGGGTTAATTTTGTGCCGACTGAGCGCGAAACGTCCTCTTTTGAAACTGCCACAGCCGTATTACTCGCAACAAAGTTTAAAAAACACTCACACAGGAGGAGATTCTTCTTAGTTCTCCTGCTTGCATCAGTCTTCTCAGGCCATCACCATTCCGTGCAGTTTCCCCTTCTTATAACGCACCGAGAAATTGTACTGTTGGAGAGCCAGACTTCATCTGAGCAAGCCACCATTTTGGAGGGACATCTCTCGCAGCCACATTAAAGGACAATGGTCAGTCTCAAATACAAACTTGCTCCGTACAGCTAAAACGACAACTTCTGCGCTGCCCAGACTAAACACGCGCACTCTTTCGGAAGCGCTGTACGCTTCCTCTCTACTGGTCAATTTGCGGCTGATGTATGTACAGAACTGGGTGTTCTTCATGGTCGTAGCCAACTTGGCTTAAGACAGCACCCAGCCCTCTATCGCTGGCATCACACTGGACTATAAATTCATTTCCATAGTCAGGGGTCCTTAGCAAGGGTCGGGACACGAGTGCTTCCTTCAGGCTTTTGAAGGCGTTTTCTTTTTGGTTATCCCAACTTACGTTAGTAAGTGCTCCCTTTCGCAAGGCGTCAGTTAAGGAACCAGCCCGCTTTGAGTAGCTAGAAATATATCGCTGGTAGTACCCAACTAATCCCAAAAAGGAGCGAATGTCCGTTTTCCTGCGTGGTTGCGGAAATGCTGCGATCGGGCAATCATTAATTCGGATGGGCTCCTAGTTCCCTGGCCTACAACGTGGCCCAAGTACGTCACCTGTGCGCAACCAAATCTACACTTTTCTGCCTTCAGTGTCTGTCCAACCTGTCGTAAACTGGAAAACACGGTCTTTAGGTGTTCTAGATGCTCTAGCCAGGTTTCCGAAAAAATAGCCACATCGTCTAAATAAGGGAGTGCAAAGCACTGCATGTCCTTCAGTACGATGTCCATGAGTTTTGAGAACCTGTAGGGGGCATTCTTCAACCCAAAACTAAGCATTAAGGGTCGAAATATGTCCGCTGGGGAGATGAAAGCGGCATACCTGCTCGCGCTTTCTGAGAGGGGAACTTGCCAATGTCCCCGTACAAGATCGAGGGTGGAAATGAATTTCGCGCCGCTCACCCTTTCTATCCTTTGCTCTATGTTGGGAATCGGGTATAGCTGATCCCTAGTAATTGCATTCAGATTTCTATAATCCACGCAGGGACGAGGATCTTTCCCTGGGGCCTCTACAAGAATTAGCGGTGAGGTATAATCACTTTCCGCTGGCTGTACAACTCCTAACTCCCACATGCGGTGAATTTCCGCGTCCATTATTTCTTTTTGCCGCGCTGATACCCTGTAGGGTTTCGACCGTACCGGCTCATCAGAGGTGAGCTCGATTTCGCGTGTCAGGAGGTGTGTCTTTCCCGGGTGACTGCTAAATAGGTCAGCGAATTCGCTCAACAACTACTTTAGCGTGTCGACCTGGGTCCCGCTTAGGAAATCTGCATTTACGGAAGAGCCAGAATGTTCTCCACGTTGCCACTAGCGTCCGCACCTCCCTTCCAACCCTGACTCTCGCTGTCAAGCTCTTCTGGTTCATTTAGAGTCAGATTGACGATCCCGCTGCGTTCCACGAACGGCTTCATCAGATTGCATTGATAGATTCTCACCTGCTTTCTCCTGCCTGGAACCTGTAGCGCGTAATTCGCCTCCAAAAGTTTTTGCAACACTTCCACTGGACCATCCCAGTAAACTTCCAGCTTCTTTTTTCTTGATGGCCGGAGGATCGATCATCACGCGATCGCCCGCGGTGAAACCTCGAAGGCGCGCGTTTTTCCATAATAGACCTTGGCGGCCTCCTGGGCAGCTTTCATATTTCGGTTTACTAATTCCCTCGTGTTGTTAAGGCGGTCCAGTAGCTGAAGCACGTACTCAACCACTGTCTGGTTCTCTCCTGTCCCTTCCGACATTTCTCTCAGCATTCGGAGGGGAGAGCGGAGGGCTCTTCCGTTCACGAGTTCTGCTGGCGTAAACCCCGTAGTTTCGTGGGGGACTGTTCGTAAAGCGAAAAGTGTGGTTGGCAGACAATTCTCCCAGTCTGCTTTAAGGTCATAACAAAGAGCGCGTAGCACCCGCTTCAGCACCGAATGTCATTTCTCTACACTGTTGGACTGCGGATGATATACCGAGCTGTGTAACAGTTTTATTTCGCATCTTTCTAGGAATGTGGTCGTCAAGGCGCTTGTAAAGACCGTCGCCTGATTGGCTTGGATCTCGGCCGGAAATCTTATTCTCGCCAACACTGACAAAAGGGCGTCAACTATTTCTGTGGAGCTCAAGTCCTTCAACGGAATTGCTTCGGGAAATTTTGTGGCGGGACATAGCATAGTAAGCGAGCACTTATAGCCTGATTTCACTTTAGGCAAAGGGCCTACTGTGTCTATTACAAGCCGGCGGAAGTGTTCCGAGATTAATTGAACAAGTTTCAGTGGAGCCTTCCATGTCTCTCCCGGCTTGCCCACGCGCTGGCACGCATCGCATGATTTTACGTAGCGTTCTGCATCTTTGAAACAACCCGGCCAATAATATTCCATTAATAGCCGCTCATTTGTTTTATTGATTCCCAGATGTCCTGCCGAGCCATTTCCGTGGCAGAGACTCAGAATATCCGCTCTGTATTTTTCGGGCACGACCAGCTGATCAAATGTTTTGCCTTTTTTGTCCTGGTAGTGTCGGTATAGCCTCCCTTCTCATGCATTGTTATGTTGCGTCTCGCGATGCCCTCTTTAGCTGTAAGGTGCAGTCTTTCCAAAGTGGGATCCTGCTTCTGTTCTTTTGTTAGGGACTCCCTGTTCACCTGCAGCAGGCGATCAAAACTACGCGATGTTGGAGATAAAACGGATCCTTGAGCGTTTCCTGCCTCCTCTACCGACTTAGTCGTTGAAGTCCCTGATTGCTCATCTGCTCGGTCAGCTGTCTTGCTTTCATTCCTCGTTGGTTCCCTCCCCTCCTCATTTGTTTGCAACGATATGCTGGCTGGTGCGTCTCTGCCTACCTGAGGTTCGGGAATCTGACTTAGTTGAGATGCGAGCTGACAAGTTTTCTACCTTGTCAAAGCTTGTATCACCCTGCTTAAGAGCTTCTGGCCTCTCTCGCGTAGCAATTGGTCTGATCGATTCGAGAAGAGGTAAGGATATTGAAGTGACACGGCCTTCGAAACTGCGGCCTCAGTGATTAGCTCTCCAAACGGTCCACAAATTTTCACTCCAGCTATGGCAAGGCATACACTGTGTTCTTCCACTGCCTGTTTTATCCACGAGACTTCTCCCGTAAATACGTCCACAGAAACGTAAGACGGATGGACAACGTCCATCGTCGCGGCGCTATCACGAAGCACCCTGCACGGTTTCACGTTAACGTGCAGCTCGTGCAGGTATGGCTTAAGCAGCTCTAGATTCTCGGCGTTATCCTCGACGCACTAGAACAGCAAACGTTGCTTTGTACACTTGGCTGCAAAGTGCCCGACACCATTGCAGTTGTAGCAACGAAATGGCCTACTAGCCTCAAACTCTTTTTTCGCTGCTTTGTCTGCTCTCTATCTCTTTGCCTGTTCTTCACGCTTTTCTGGCGCTACCTTCGTTGCCTCCGATTGCTCCGAACTTCTAGCACTTCGCGTCTTTCTGCTAGGCCCTTTATCTCGCATCGCGTTTCGAGCGTGTGACGCACCCTCTTCTGTGCTCAACGTGCTGCGCGAAACGTACTCCTCTGCTAGCTCAGCGGCCCTTTCATATGTGTCGACTATTTCCCTGTCTTGAACCCACAGTTTCACCACTTGGGGAATGCTTCGGGGAAATTGCTCAAGGCAAAAACACTCGATGATTTTGTCTCGGCTTTCATAAATCTCGGCTCCTTTTAGTCACTCTAGCAGATTCGACTTTAGGCCATACGCGAAATCCGGATAGCCCTCGCTATCGTTTTTCATTGTGTTCCTGAAGCGCTGTCGGAAAGCTTCGGCTGACAGCCGGTACCTTTTTAGCATGCTGGCTTTGACTTTTTCGTAGTCAGCTGCGTCTTGTGTGCTAAGTCTCGCTATGACTTCAGCTACTTCACATGGCAAGAGTGTCAGAAGCCGTTGCGGTCATATACTGCGAGCAAAGTTCTCCCTTTCGCAAGTTCTCTCAAAGTTTCCCAGGTACAATCCTATGTCCCTTCCACTTTCATAGGGCTGAATAATCTGTTCATTCTATATGATTGTACATCGCTTGCTCTTTCAGGAGATCCGGCTCTCGTACTGGTCGCCTTTTTTTTTCTATTTTCGCTTTCAAGCTGCAATCACTTTAGATTTCTTTCTTCATTTTCAGCTTCCAACTTTTGCCGTTCTTTCTCTTTTTCCCATTCCGCTTCCCTTTTTCTTTTTTCCTCCTGTACCAAATTCCACGTATCTACCAGCTGACCGTCCTTTGCGTGTTTTTGAATTGTCTTGCATATTTCAGGTTTTGTAATTTTGCCCTGTACTTCTATTGACAGTTCCTCGCATAACAACAGCAAGTCCGACTTTGACAATTTCCTAAGGTACATGACAACGCTTTCTCCACTTTGGCAATGCTATCTGCAAAATGTTGTGAGATTACTCTTTCTCAATTTACATACACTTCCCAGTGATTCTACATTATTCTCTCAAAATCTAAAGCCTGGCGAATCCTATAGCAAAATGCCGAAACGCTTACCGGTTGAGAAAGCACGATGTCGCACGGTCCATCCCAGCTGCTGCCAACCAGTTGTTGGAGATGAGGGGTCCTTGAGAGAGCTGACTCTTTAAGCGCCGTAGGTCCCTTCTGCGAATGGCGTTGTCGGACTTGGTTATGAAGGAAACTGTAGAGGGGGTTTATTTTACATTATTTACAATATTTAGGAACCCATTAAAGGGTGCTGGGGGAAGGTCGGAGGATCTGAGATCTGAGGATGATCGAGGATTCCTCTCTCATGGCACTCGTCGTCCGGTTTTAAAAGGGTCCGGTCCCTAGGATACCCCAGGTTCGAGGAGGTCTTCGCCAGGTTGGGCGTGGCCTAACTTGCGCTGTCGTACACACGCACACACACACCACTTCACATACGAACACGCCCCCGTCACATGTCTCGCCGGAGAGAGAGGGTGCCGCTGGACCATCTACCCCACCAGAGAGAGCGTTGTCTTCGCGTCCGAACCACAGTGGTCACGCTGTCAAGCCGAACACGTCTTCCGGGAAGTCCGAATGGTCGAGGCGCTGGCGAGCCGCACAGTTGAAAGGGTGAGCCACTCGTGCTCGGTTTGGCGGTCGCTAACTGCCTCCGTACCGCACGGGCGATGTTCCGTGAACAATGTTGTTTACAAACGGCCGCAGAGTCCTCCGTCTCGAATCCAATAACCCAAGCGGGGACAGGCCGTGGGAACGAAGATGCCTATCGCCGTGCAGAGACCCCGGCTGCAGGTGTCCCGTTCCGACTACGCAGTTAACCCAGATGGGCTGTCGCCAGAATCCTTACAACATGGAGAGAGAACCCTGCAAAATTCGCAGTAACTGATTCTGTGGACCCCCAAGAACCACCAACCTCACTGCTACCGCGGTAGGTGGGCAGAATTCTAACACGGGCATTTTGAAAATCCATGCAGCAGCATTGAAAAGCCACGAACTTCACTCACTTGTTTTTCCTCCATCATCTCCATCCTTGCATACTTCCTTGATGCTCTGTTCCAACTGTACTTTTTGGAAATGGCAAACTTTCTTGCATTGGAATCGGCCAGTGGAATCGGCCAAATGTTGATTGGCGCTCCAGGTATACAGCAATGTCCACCTTGATTACGTACGCATCGAAGTAGACGGCGGCAAGGGGGCAGCGTCCGGATTCAGAGCTGCGTGCATGAGGATACGGCGCGTGTACGAGAGGCACTCGAACTTTCCTTTACATATTTGCTTCGCGCTGTCGGAAGACGTGATTTGATGGACACTTTTAAGGCGAAAGCCTTTAATGGTTCATCGTTGTGTGTCCATCTGCCAAATCTGTCACACTATGATGTCATCAACGGTATAATTGCTATAACCCATATACTCTTAGAAATTACGAAGTAATGGGTGATTAGTAATTAGTTATTCGTTTATAATTAGACAATAACAAATTTGTGAAATAAATTATTAACCAAAAAAAGAAACAAAACGTTAAAAATAAAAATAAATGGTTTGGTTTGGTTTGGTTTATGAAACGTCCCGAACCAACTCAGGCTATGAGAGACGCCGTAGTGAAGGGCTCCAGAAATTTTGATCACCTGGGGTTCTTTAACGTGCACTGACATCGCACAGTACACGGACCTCTGTAATTTCGCCTCCATCGAAATTCGACCGCCGCGGACGGGATCGAACCCGCGTACGTCTTTCAGGCCAGCAACCGAGCGCCATAACCGCTCAGAAATCGCGGCGGCAAAAATAAATAACGACATTAAAAAGTTAAATAAAAAATAAAAAGGTAAAACTAATGTATGTGACAATGCAGTTTCCAAAAATTAAAATATTTAAAAGAGAATTAAAAGAGGCAGCCACAGTGGGCGCAGAAAGGCTTTCGCCTCGCGCACTTTACATCTCCAAAGCGACCACTGAACTTTATAAAAAGCGCCTCTTCGTACAAGCTATTAATCCCTTTTCCCGGCTCGCCCTGCACCTTCGAGCAACAATTTAATCCTAGGAGCTTGTCCGACGCAACGCCAGAAACGGGCTGATCACGAACAACAGTGTTCACGGAATTGCCGAAGTCGCAATTCTTCGCAAGTTCGCGTAACTAAGCAATATAAACCTCTGACAGGCTCACCATGGTTCTGTAAACATACCTTGAACCGCGATGATGTTCCATCTTGGCGGAGAACAGACGGTCGCAAGTGCTGAGCGCTGTTTGAAACGCATCTTCGCCTTTCGTAACTTCACTTAATTGAGGTCCTTGCTCATTCGTTTTAAAATTGCGCTCGTGGCGGGAGGCGTTCTGCAACGACGCTGACCTTCGACGCCGTGCGAATGCAGAAGCATATATCTTTGCGCCGGAATGCATCAAACTCAGGCGCCAGACGCCTCTAAGTAGGTAGAAAACAGTGCCTTCCACTGGTTCCATTGTATTGGTGCCTGGCCCGGTGTTTCCAGGAATGTACGAGGGGGCGTAAGATCCCGTGAAACTCATATAGTAAAGGTTTATCTCGTCGGCACGTTGTTGTATTGTAGATGAAAGATCGAACGACACACCGCAGGGAGCGATGTCATGCTGACGCCAAGTTTCCGCCGACCCCCCTCCTCTACGTGTCAAGCAACATACATGTGACTGAAACTGAAACTCTGAAGAAGCGAAACTAGAAGTAAGAGAACCGAAACGGAAAATAAGAGAAGAGAAACTGAAACTGCCGCACAGTTCATTACCTGATGGACACAACAGTATCACGTATTGCTTATTGTCTTCATAAAACCGCTGTTTGTTCTTCTATAGGATTAGCAGCATTAGTATGTTTGCTATTAATGACACCCAGGTAATGAACGTGATTTACCAACTTAAGTAGTGTTGGTTCCGGTGTAACACACGAATAATTTATAGGCATAACTTTGTGCATACGTCAGAAATCAAATTGTGACGCAAGCCTTGAAACTGCCTGTGCATTTCTCAAAAAATTGTAAAAAAATTATCTTGCTTTAGTAGCATGCGTGTCATCTATATCAGATGTGATTGTAATCTTGAGCTATAACTTGAAACGACCCATGCTGGCTGCCATCAAAAATCACTTTTTTAATTATTCAACAAACCTCATAACTCATTTCTGCCACGAGAGAAATTAAATTCTTCACTTATATCTCATTGCTTTGGTACAGTCATGGTTCATTAAGCAATGTAAAATCTGATTCAGGAATATTTTTGTAACTTGTCGCACGGTTTGTTCCTGAAATTCAGCACATCCACCAGTACGTGTTGCATTCCCGCGTAGTTTTTTTTTTATTAATTGAGTACAAGTGAATAACCACCGGATTCTTGGCCGATCTCCCAGTGTGGGTATGTGCTATCTTTTGATAGGCTAACAATATCAACAACATTCGTCTATCACTTCAAATCATATAGGTACTGCACTATAATTTTTCTTTTACTTTGTATTGATTTCATCCATAAGGATGTCAGAGTTTAAAGACAAATCCTCAATGCTTGCAGACCTTTCATATGCGCGCAATTTCTTATTATTGCGACAATGATGGCACAATATGTAATAAAGAATTTAATATAGTTCACCACTACAGTTCTCAAAAAGACTATGAGAGAGAAAAGGCAAGACACTCACAGCCAAAGTACCTTTCACATGCTTCTAAGCTGTGCAGATAAAACGACTAAAAAGGTAATTTTCCCTAAACTCATTCCATACTACGGCCGGCTTTCAGGCTAGTTGTGAGAAATGTCTGTGTAAGCATTGAGAAAGGGGTGAGCCGGAATGCTGTCATGATTTATGGAAGAAAAAGACAGTAGGCATGGGAGGCAGTGGCCACGCTGTCCGCTTCCGCAAGTTAGGTTCACGTAATCTCCGCTTCAGGTTGATCTGATCTCCTTGCCACGAATTGCTAATACGCCGGCTGACCTCGTCTTCTATTACGACCATATTTACCCGTTTCATGCGAAACATATGCCCGCAAATATCCTAAATGGCCTTCTTTCTGAACACCTACAGAATTTTCTTCATCATACAGTTCTCTCCACTGATGCCTCCGGCAGCTGTGAAAGGCGGCGATTGGGAAATATTCGCAGGATCTGGCTTTGAGCTATTCCGATCTTATCCCTGATTATACTTCTATATTCTTCGTAGAGTTTTTGGCTATTGGTTTGGCTTTTCTCAAACTTCCCTGGCATGTAGCACGGGTTCTTATTCTTGCAGACTGCCTTTCAGTTCTAGTCTCTCTCCAAAATTCCGGAAAATCTTTATTGAATCGATCGCTTAGGTTTTTTGCTCCGTGCACAGTGCGTGAGATCCGCATTGCCCGGGTACCTGCAGGCATTCGGTTGTCTATTTTAGTGAGGTGGCTGATTTATTGGCAAGGTCAGCTCTCAGCGCTCCTGTAATATATCCCATCCTTCACCTCATTCTGTTGGAAACTTCATGTTTCCAGTGGTTCCAACAGATTTCAGTCAGCTTGAGTGATCCGTTACTCAATACCGTTGATTTTCACCACTTAATCTACCCATGGAATGTCCGGTGGTGTAAATCAAGGCGCTTTGAGGTGTCAATGACGCTTCTGTGATGCAGAATCCCTCACTTAAATTTGTACTTACGCAGATGCGGGTTCGCTGCGACAAACCTTTGTGTCTCATGTGGGCAAGTCTAAACATGAGATCATTTTCTCCTCTCTTGCCGGCGGTTCGCAGTTCAAGGAAAGCAGTATTTGGAGGTCCCTCTTTCGAGGTTAGGACTCCCTCTGTGTCTTCCAGTTCTTCTCTCGTTCTGTGCGAGCGCCAAGGAATTCCAGCTAAGCAGTGTTTGTGGCTACATTCATGATTACATAAGTGCGACTGATCGGCTACCATGTTAGCTGTGTACAAAATTCTGTTGCATGTCCAAAATGCTTGATTAAATTCCTGTTAATTCATATTTATTAAACTTAATAGATTTTTTCTATACTTATCTTGATTTAGTCTTCTACGCCGTAGCCTCACGTCTTTTTTTTCCGCGTGCAAATACTATATTGGCAATCTCCACTGTACCTTGGCCAATCCCCCCAAGTGGGTATGTGCCATATATGCTGAGGTGAAGAAGAAGAAGAGTGTGGACTACAAACACTATCTGTGCTTGTGCTCTGTGATTTTTTTGTCTGTTTGCATTGTAAGCCATTAATAGGCAGAAAGGCATGTACGTAATGGGCATACCTTGTGCACATGAATGCGGAAAGCTGGTCATGGTTGTCCAAGCATTGCCAACAAAGCAATGGGACCTTCGAAAAACAGGATATGATTGTGACCTCTCACATGCAATGATTTTCACACAATTTTAAATGTGGCAAATAACAGCAGTCCCGTGGTTATATTGCTGCAAAACAAGGTAGCTCATTTATGCGGAAACATTTTTAGAGGCTGCCAAAAAGGAACACGTCGAAAAGTTACACATAGCATCCTGTTTCATTGATGATGTTTATATGCGTGTTAAACGATATGAACAAGCATCGCTTTGTTGGTTAACTGCTCTGCAGTCCCCACACTGTCATGCAGTACATACAGAACCACAGTCCAGTGACTGCGGAGCGGTCTGCAACCAGTAACTTGCAAAAAACTATACTACGCAGCAAGCTTATTTTCACGGTATTTGTTACATTTATCAAACGATCACATGGAACTGGTATGGCTATTTCTACACAGTGCATTTCCTAATGACTCCTTTTTGCCATACTGTACTTTTTACCCAAAAAGGTCCCTTCAGAGTAATAATTTAAATTGCTACGTATAAAGATGTTTGCAGAAGTTGTGCGAGCCCGAACGCAAAAAACTCTCTTTATTTTCCCTAATTCTTCAGTATTCCTGATTATCACGACATGGGCATTTATATGTTAGTACAACTTTTTTCAGGCATCACAACTGATGCACCGATGTGTTTTGTACACATTCATCTTCAGACATTTCATGTCTGTTGGGTCAAAAAAGTACGACACAATAGTTGACGGCATAAGTTTTCACTGAGATAACTAGCATCACACAGCATGCTCTAGAAATTCCTCTAGCTGTCTGTAATTGGCTTCATTGTATAGCTTCATACTTGTTTCATTTAAACTCTGCACACTGCTCTTACCACCGCACATGGAGACATGGCAAGCGGAGCTCCGTGGGAATGGGCGAGGAGGATTCGGAGGTCAGCTGCTACTTCGCTGAAATCCAAACACAGCTATAGGCACCTGTAAGTCACGGTTAATTTCGGAAAGGCAGTTTTGCCCGCTTCCTTTCGTCATCTTGTCCATCGTGCGTCGCGTCTCGCGGCGAACCCGACAAAGGGCAGGCCATCAACCCCGTCCCCCATCCCCTCCTGAAGCGGGGGAGAGATCCCGCAAATAGTTTCCTAGAGACGTCCTTTTTTTTCGGTGGGGTCAACGAGGGGTAAAACGACAAGCCCAAGCAGAGTGGGGCAACGAAGTCCTTCTATTCCAAATGCAATTAACTAGGAGTCCTGTCCACAAGCATTTCAGCTTGTTACTGGGTACCCCCAACCTTTTTTACTTGCGTGTAACTCCAGCCCTTCTTCACCTTTGTCATTGTAGCCGCTATTGTTTCTCAAGTACCATGCACCATCTTGATATTAGCAGTTCCTAATTCAAGCCTTCTGCAGGGTTTGAAGGACCTATTTAATTGGAAATGAGGAGAACACGTGCACAGGGTGAAAAGTGCGTGATCTGCCAGGTAATACTGCGGCGGCCCCGAGAAAGGCCTTTATTAAGGATGACAGCCTTGTGTGCCGCTTCACTTGGCAGCGACGACACAGCGTGTGCGGTCCCCATGGTTTTGCCCCAGCTGTCGAAGCAATCCTCTGACACGACCATGACCTTCGATACCTGATGTTTTTATTTAAAAAACACAGGGACCAAAGTCGTGCTGTATGCAGTGCGATCGCCATGTGGTTCCATTGACGGCGAACAATCATCCACCTAGCCCGGATCTTTGGACGGATTCAGGAAACGACTGAAAAGAACAAAAGTAACGAGCAAACAAAGATGCGCTGCATACAAGTTAGAACGCAAAGAAACGAGGCGCGCTGCGCTGGGCTAATGCTGTAGCGAGGTCTAATGTGTAAATTTTCACGGCTGGCGTCGATTTCTACAAAGCGCAAGTAGTCGCTACGGAAATAAGCAAAGGCGCACTGGAGCTGGGTAAGTCTGTAGCTACAAGCACGGATTTTTTTTTGTCTCTACCTGCGATTTCCACACGGCGCGATCGTCATAAGTTTTCTTGGACTTGCTGTTGAAGCTGATAGCGATCATAAATTTAAGGGCGCCGACTGTAGTGGCAGAGGCTTGCCATTGAAAGGAACAAAGCCGTGCACTTTGTCAACCCGGCAACGAGGCCTAGCGCGAGTTTTAGAGCCGACTTTGACAGAGCGCGAGGTGGCGCGCGCTTCTAACGCTTGCCACCGAAAAGAAACAAAAGCGCGCTGCGCTAATGCTGTAGCGAGGTCTAATATGTAAATTTTCATGGCTGCCGTCGATTTCGATAAAGCGCGAGAAGTCTCTGAGGAATTAAACAAAGCTGCACTGCACTAGGTGAATGCTGTATACCCAGGCCAAGCACGATTTCCACAATGCGCGAGTCGGAACTTCTGGTCTTACCGTTGAAGCTGATAGCGATCCTAAAGGGCCGATTGTAGTGGCAGAATCATCGCGGCCACTTTTACCCTGGACTTGCCACTTCAAAGAAACAAAGGCGCACTGCACTCTGCTAACCCTGCAACAAGGCCCAGCGCGAGTTTTGATGCCTGGCGCCGATTTCGACAAAGAGAGGGAACACGGGCACGAAACGGGACGCCCTCGATCTGCCAGGAAACAATGAGGTGGCCCTAAGAAGGGCCGTTTACTGGAGCTTTTCAACGTCGACCTGCAGCGGCGTGGCGGCGCGGTGAGCAGTAGGCCCAGCAGTGGTCCGTCTTGTGCCCTTTTGCTCCGCACAGACGACACCGGTGCACGACGTACACCTCTCCTGATCTTGCCCTTGAAGCCGATGCGATCCCTGGTCCGTTGGTCTTGACCAGGGCCGCGACGATAATCTTTGACATCTGGTCGATGCCCCGGTCTCTTGCCACGTGCTATCGGTCCGCGGCAAATAAGGACAGCATCGGCTTGCCAGAAGCATCCAGGAAACGATGCTGCAAAAAAGTTACGTTACAAGCGCCGCAATTTGGTGAGCTCTGCACGAGATAACTTGCGAAAATGTTGTTCAACCCTTACCTCGGGGTTGAGAATGTGCACGCCCGACAAGCGCTTCAGCGCTGCTATCAAACGGCGCCGGCGGTCCTCAAACCGCGCCTTATGGCGGTCGTCGTAATGGCGTGGCAAAACTTTGAACACCAGCACTAGCCACGTGCTCCTGCAGCAGCAAAACGAGGTTCTTGAATGCGCAAGGCATGTTGGTAAGCGATACAGCACTTCATGAAGCGAAATTTGAGATAAAATGCGTACCTTTATGTGGTTGGCGATTTCTCGCGGGTCATCTCCTCTGTCGAGATCGTTGTCACCAACATATCGGACAACAAAATCGGCGTGCCGAAAGCATGTCTCTTGAATCATTTCAGCTAGGCTGATTGCGTCGTGGCCGCTAAAGCTGAAAGTGCATGTTCTCGCAAACAGCGAAAGCCGCAAGCGACAACTGCACAGAAGTTTCAGTTGGCTGTCGCCGACGAGCGCACCACGCAAAAAAGCCATACCTGGACAGCCCCCGAAACACGCGCGCCGCCGCCTAGGTTCACGAAGCGAATGCCCGCGGACCACGCACGCAAACACGGTGTACGGCCGGACCTAGTGATTCCCTAAGCCCTCTAGGGACAGGCCGAGAGAGGCGCTGCGACTCCACATCCGGTTGAAAACGAGGGCGAAGCGAAAAAAACGTCACGGAGACACGCATGCCACCGACCAATCGGCGTTTCCAGCCTACCGACCCGCAAACGCTTCTCACTCCTGCGGCGTTTGACCGCCGACGCGTTCGGCGGGTTCGGCGCACCCCGACCAAGCCTGCGGCAATTTGGAGCGTGTGTCACTCCCAGTGCACCGCGGCTTCCCCCTCCCAGGTGCGAGCTGGAGTCGCTGCTGCGGCGGCGTGACGGCGGGACCGCAAGACCCCCTGACTGACCCCTGGCCACGGTTTCCACCGGACACGACGGCGACCACCTTCCCCCTCCCCCCTACATCCCCTTCCCCTGGTTCCCAAGAGTGATGCCCTAAGGGCCAACATACGTCGAGGCCAATACCCCCCTCCCCTGAATAACCCATAGCATCAACCAACCAACCATTTCGCTCCGAGCGCGTCAGCGTCCGCCGGCCCGGCCAGACCGGTTCCGCCTCTCGTCGGGGCGGCGTTTTCCCGTTTTCCAAAACTGATGGGAACCGTCTTGAGTTAGGCTTGCACAGATTAAGGTCAATACCCCTCTCCATTTCTGAAAATATTACAATGGAGGGCGGCTGACTGATATACCTTCACGCTAAGCCTGGTAGTGGGTAGAGCAGGAATTAAGTGAAAACCAGTCTGTGAACGAGGGTGTTTGTCGGAAAGCAACATCTTGTAAGTCAGTTTTTCTGGAATTTTGAGAGTTGAAGCCGAAATTTCTCCTTCACATACAGCGTTTTAATTTCCTGCTCTGCTAACAGAGGCAAGGTGAGTCAATCGTATGCCATTTCATTCTTTTTATAACAGAGAGAGGCCCCTTAATCTCCGAATAAGTGAACTTGAAGCCCCACAGGTTACCACCAACTTTCGAGATCGAGTGTAAAGGGTGGTTTTTGTTTATTTGTTTGTCGTTTATTTTCATAGTTTATTTTAATAAATTCAAATCTTCCGTTTTAAGCATTCAACACCACTTTATATCATTTCTTTTTTAAACAAAATGTCGTACGTGCGGCGTACAAACACAAACACTGGTCTATGCGCATGCTTTCTTGCGCGACGCCTCTACCGCATGGTCAAGTGGCAGCGCCGAGCCGTCTTTGGTTTATTTATTTATTCACAATACCCTCAATCGCCGAAGCATTGCAGAGGGGAGTGGGGTGAACATTTTCAGTGAACATTTGTGACAAATCTTGGTTGAAGAGGAGCAAGTTGTATATAGCAGATTTTAGGAAAAAACAGTATTAGTAACCAAACTGCAAAAACATTAGAGTAAACAGTAACAAACCATTAAAAGCGCGACATAATATTAGCAACAAACAACAAAAAATGAAAAAAATTGTAGATAACAAAACACACAGCTCAAATTGGTTCTCTCACGAGTACGAAGGCATAAGGCAAGACAGAGTATACTAAGGGGCCAGTTGATGAGACATATTATAAACAAAAACGTAGCATGTGGACGGGACGAAGAAGGGCGAAGACAGGACGGTTGCTACATTTACAACTGAAATGAATGAAATGCGACAGTAAACCACACCCCATCCCAGAGCAACAACACGCATGCGCATAACATAAAACAAGGTAAAAACAAACTGATAATCTTAAAACGTGCGGAAAAAGATAAAAAGGAGAAAAGAGAAAGAGCGATATGATATGATATGATAGTACAGATATGATGATATGGCTTCCAGTTCAGTGTTATTTAGGTGGTACTTTGGAGTTTGAGTGGAGTGACGTGATACACGATTTTATGTGCATTTTTTGGTGTTAAGCTCTATTTTCCACATTTTACACCAATTTGCAATGCTGTCAATGTCCGACTGCAATATTTCAAATATGAGGAAAAGCAACGAGCCTAAAACAGAACCCTGAGGAATACCAGATGTTACATTAGTTAGGTTTGAAGCAAAGCCGTCAAGTCTTGCGTTCCAGCTCCAGTACCGCAAGTCCCTGCGCACTGGATCAAATCGACCGGCTTCACCGCGCACCGCCGGGCGGCTCGCTGCTGCACCGTATGCGCTCGCACACGCGCTCACAAATGGGCATAGCGCTGCTCGAGTATGAGCAATTGACTCAGGGCCCACCACCTGTGGCTCCTGCGCGCCCTGGCCTGCTGCGTCGGAGGTACAGCGAGATATCGTCGGCATCGCGGGAAAGCGGAGCACACCCCTCTGTTCTGGTCAGAGCCGTCATACACGAGCAGCTCCAGGACCATCTCCTCGTGCACACCGACGGATCAGTGGCCCGCGACAGCTGCTCCCTTGCAGCGGCGGCTAACATCCCCGCCTTGCGGCTGCACAGCCAGAAACATGCAACCTCCCTGGGTTCCTCCACCACGACGGAGTTGATGGAGATCCGGCTCGGGCTGGACCTGCTGCTCACCCTCTGCCCGCCGCCGCCCAGGAGTGCTCTGCTGTGCGACTCCCGCGCCGCCCTCAGCCGCCTGCAATCCAACGGCCGCGGTACCCCATGTTGCAAATGGGTTGCAAGCCCCAAGGGTAGCGTTGGCCTGGCGGCCTGGGGCACAGCTGGAAACATCCGAAGGTCCTGGCAAAGGATGAGTCGACTGGCAACAGAACAACTTGTTTATTCTGGCACCGCAAAAGAGCAGCCGGTCATGGCGACCACGTTACTCGAAGGAAGAAATCGAAGTCTCTCTTTGGCGTCCGGGGCAGCTGCTTTTATACCCACGGAGTCGAGGGCAAGAAGGAACGGCTCGGGATGAGTCGCACGAGACGGCGACGCACGGACATGTTGAGACGTGAAGTGACGCGTCCGCCGGACCGGCGCCGGTCAGACCTCCTCGCCTCCCAGTTGGGGAGCTCCTCTCCCCGGCTGCCGCGCTTTGACAAGCGTGGGCACCAACATGCACACACACACACACACACACACACACACACACACACACACACACACACACACACACACACACACACACACACACACACACACACACACACACACACACACACACACACACACACACACACACACACACACACACACACACACACACACACACACACACACACGACACGTGGCATTGAAACCTGCCTGGTGTTACGTTTCGCCTACGACGCGCGGTCTAGCCGGCGCGGATGCAACGGACGCCGGGGCTTCGTTCAAAGTGGCGGTCATTTTGGGCCCGTTCAGTGCTGCCGTAACGCCTCCAGTCAAGCGCGTCCAGGCAGGTTTCAATGCCACGTGTCGTCGTGTGTGCGTGTGTGTGTGTGTGTGTGTGTGTGTGTGTGTGTGTGTGTGTGTGTGTGTGTGTGTGTGTGTGTGTGTGTGTGTGTGTGTGTGTGTGCATGTTGGTGCCCACGCTTGTCAAAGCGCGGCAGCCGGGGAGAGGAGCTCCCCAACTGGGAGGCGAGGAGGTCTGACCGGCTCCGGCCCGGCGGACGCGTCACTTCACGTCTCAACATGTCCGTGCGTCGCCGTCTCGTGCGACTCATCCCGAGCCGTTCCTTCATGTCCTCGACTCCGTGGGTATAAAAGCAGCTGCCCCGGACGCCAAAGAGAGACTTCGATTTCTTCCTTCGAGTAACGTGGTCGCCATGACCGGCTGCTCTTTTGCGATGCCAGAATAAAAAAGTTGTTCTGTTGCCAGTCGACTCATCCTTTGCCAGGACCTTCGGGTGTTTCCAGCTGTGCCCCAGGCCGCCAGGCCAACGCTACCCTTGGGGATTGCAACCCATTTGCAACAACTGGTTGCCAGCGGTGAGATCGCGACAACGGAGGCCAGCAGCGAAGATATGCGGTCAACTGTATGCTGAGCAGCACAACGACCATCCGGGAGCAGTGCAATGAGCCCTGCGTGATGACTGGTTGCCTGCAGCGGAACGACTGCGCTGAATTCTTGGCTGCGAGGTTTGGTGAGTGCGGGACTTTCTTCTTCTGAGTTTTGCCAGGCTTTTGTTAGTGTCAGAAACAGAGCTGGTAATTGTGTTGTTGCTGCCGGGTTAGTTTGCGGCAAGACAATAGTAGGGAGTAGAGAAAGCAGCATTCGGAGCAGCCATGGATTTGAAGTCGTTGCGCAAACCGAAATTGCTGGAGCTTGCAAGAGAGTTGGGTCTGGATGTCTCAGACCAACTCAGAAAACCAGAACAGCTAAGGGCTATTCTTGAGTTGGAGGCTGAGGATGACGAGCTGTCGGAATGCCTTGAGACCATTGAGGAGAGGGAGCAAAAAGAGAAAGACGAGCGCGAACGTAAAGAGCAAAAAGAGGAGCGCGAACGTAAAGAGCAAAAAGAGAAAGACGAGCGCGAACGTAAAGAACAAAAAGATAAAGAGAAAGAAGAGCGCGCTTTGGAAATGAAGCGTCTCGAGGTAGAGATGGAACGCGCTCGTAATGGAAGTCAGGCACACGGTGCAGGAGAACGAGTATCGTTCAAAATGACTGACCTGATGCGGCCGTTTAAGCTTGGAGAGGACATTGGTTTGTTCCTGGTTAACTTTGAGCGAACGTGCGAGAAGCAGGGGTTTTCTCGGGAAACGTGGCCACAGCGCTTGCTCACTTTGTTACCCTGCGAGGCGGCCGACGTAGTCGCTCACTTGAAGAGAGAGGAGGCAGAGGATTTCGACCAAGTGAAATCGAGTCTGCTAAAAAAGTACAGGTTGTCAGCGGAGGCGTTCCGTCGGAAGTTTCGGGAAAATGAAAAAGGCAGAAGTGAGTCATATACAGAGTTTGCCTACAGGCTTATGTCAAACATGCAGGAGTGGCTCAAAGAAGAGAAAGCGTTTGGTGACCACGAGAAAATTCTGCAGTGTTTCGGGCTAGAACAGTTTTATAGTCGGTTACCTGAGAACGTGCGGTACTGGGTCTTGGATAGGCCAGACGTTAGTACAGTGGCTAAAGCCGCCGAGCTAGCCGAGGAGTTTGTGACGCGTCGGGCTCACGGAGCTAAGGACGGTCAAAAGGGTGAATTTGGCTCCAAGTCTGAGAGGCCGAAGTTCACACCCTTGAGAGCAAGGGGGGACACACGTAGTGCGGATACGAGTGAAAGCAGTCCGACCGGACGTAAGGAGACGGCGGCAGCCGAAGCCGAACGCAGAAAGCGGTTCGAGAGGAGACAAGCGCGCGTGTGTTATACGTGCCAGAAGCCGGGTCACTTTTCGGCGCAGTGTCCAGAAACAAAAAGAAAAGTCGTGTGTTTGTCATTATGTAGCACTGACGAGAACATGAAGCTTCTCGAGCCTTACATGCGAGACTTCCTCGTGAACGGGAAAGAGTGCCGAGTGCTTCGTGATTCCGCAGCTACAATAGATGTAGTTCACCCCTCTTACGTAGAACCCGATATGTTCACGGGCGAGTGCGCATGAATCAAGCAAGCCGTGGAAGCTCATAGCGTGTGTCTGCCCGTAGCAAAAGTGCTTATTGAAGGACCTTTCGGAGCACTTGAGACGGAGGCTGTAGTGTCATCTATGCTGCCCCCCCCCCCCAGTACCCGTACCTATTTTCGAACAGGTCCGATCACCTCCTGCGCGAGAAGGGGCTTTTGTTTGGTGAGGCTAGCGTTCAGGCCTTAACCAGATCGAGAGTTCGGAAGCTCGCTGCAAAGGCGGTAGTTGCGGGGCCGACGTTGTCGAACAATGAAAAAGGGTCGGAGGCGCAGCAAGCTGATATTCCGAGCACGTCAGAACTGGATAAAATTGAGCCTGTAGCGTTGAAGGCACCAGGTACTGGAGAGGAAATGCCCGACACGGGAAAGTTAGAAGAGCTTCCGGTCGAGCTTCCGGGACTAGGCTCAGTGACGAACAAGGAAGACACCGATCAGGTCATTAGTGACTTACTCAGTAAAGCACCGCTGTCGCCTGAGCAGAAAACCGAACTACACCAACTCTTACAAGAGTTTCAAGGTCAGTTCTCTGAGAGGCCTGGTAGGACTTCTGTCCTTACTCATGATATAGAACTTACCTCCCCAGAGCCAGTACGATCCAAGGCGTACCGGGTGTCACCCCGCCAGCGCGATATTATGGATGCTGAGGTAAAGAAAATGCTACAGCTCGGTGTTATTGAGGCGGGTGAGAGTGATTATACCTCCCCTTTGATTTTAGTTGAGGTACCGGGCAAGGAACCTCGTCCTTGCGTCGACTACCGCAGGCTTAATTCCATCACTAAGGATCAAATTTATCCGATCCCTAACATCGAGGAGCGCCTTGAGAAAGTTAGTTGCGCTAAGTTTATTTCCACCCTAGATCTTGTCAGGGGTTATTGGCAGGTTCCACTTACAGAAGAGGCTAGTAGGTATGAGGCGTTCATTTCACCAATGGGAACATTCCGTCCTAAAGTTTTGAGTTTTGGTTTGAAGAACGCGCCATACTGCTTTTCAAGCCTCATGGACAAAGTGTTGCGGGGACAGGAAGAATTCGCTTTACCGTATTTAGACGACGTAGCGATATTCTCCGCATTCTGGTCTGAGCATATGGCACACTTGCGGGCAGTGCTAACCCGGCTGCGCGAAGCGGGCTTGACAGTCAAGGCTCCCAAGTGCCAATTAGCACAGGCCGAGGTTGTCTACCTCGGTCACGTGATTCGACAGGGTCGTCGCCGCCTCTCTGAAATAAAAGTGGCCGCTGTGCGAGACTTCCCGCAACCGCGCACGAAGACCGATATTCGGTCGTTCTTAGGTGTCTCCGGCTACTATCAGAGGTACATCCCCAGGTACTCCGATATCGCGGCTCCCCTGACGGATGCTCCAAGAAAAACAGAGCCCCAAACAGTCGTCTGGGGCGAGACAAAGGAAAGAGCTTTTAGCGCCTTAAAGAGCGCCCTAACAAGCCAGCCTGTGCTACGATCGCCAGACTACACAAAAGGGTTCGTTGTTCAGTGCGATGCTAGTGAGCGAGGCATGGGCGTTGTACTGTGCCAACGGGAAAATGGAGAAGTGGAACACCCCGTCCTTTATGCTAGTCGTAAGCTGACCTGTCGTGAGCAGGCGTACAGCGCCACCGAGAAAGAGTGTGCGTGTCTCGTGTGGGCCGTTCAGAAATTGTCATGCTACCTAGCCGGCTCGAGGTTTATCATTGAGACGGATCACTGCCCTCTCCAATGGCTGCAGACCATCTCTCCCAAAAATGGCCGCCTCCTGCGCTGGAGCCTCGCTTTGCAACAATATTCCTTTGAGGTGCGTTACAAAAAGGGGAGTCTCAACGGTAACGCCGATGGCTTAAGTCGAAGCCCCTAACGTAGGAATCCGCCTCAAAGTTGTTTGTTACTGATGTTTTCTTCCTGAGGCAGGATTTTTAACATATTGCTTTTGTTTAGTGTTTCAAAGTGATTATGTGCTTTCTAGTGCAATTTTCCAATTTGTGGACGCGTTCTGAGTGCTGCTTGACTACTGTAAGGAACTAGGCAGTAGTATAAAAGGGGAAAGAGCCTGGCAGAGCTTAGTGAGGGTTGTCTCGTACTTGCTAACTGAGCGGTTGCGTTTCGGCGTAGTTCTAACGCTTGCTGGGAACGAGCACAAAAATGGCAACTCTCCCGAAGTGACTTTGCAGTGTCCTGTGTGATCCTGAACCTGAGAACGAGGCCTTCTCTGTGCGCTGCGCTCAAGCAACGTCGAGGGACGACCGGTTTCGATTACGAGCATCATCGAGCGACATCCCTCCGGACAGCGGATGCAGTCCCCTGACCATCGGGATCTCCTTCTCCCGGCGGGGCGGTCTGTTACGTTTCGCCTACGACGCGCGGTATAGCCGGCGCGGATGCAACGGACGCCGGGGCTTCGTTCAAAGTGGCGGTCATTTTGGGCCCGTTCAGTGCTGCCGTAACGCCTCCCGCCAAGCGCGTCCAGGCAGGTTTCAATGCCACGTGTCGTCGTGTGTGCGTGTGTGTGTGTGCATGTTGGTGCCCACGCTTGTCAAAGCGCAGCAGCCGGGGAGAGGAGCTCCCCAACTGGGAGGCGAGGAGGTCTGACCGGCGCCGGCCCGGCGGATGCGCACGTCACGTCTGAACATGTACGAGCGTCGCCGTATCGGGCGCCTCATCCAGAGCCGTTCCTTCTTGCCCTCGACTCCAAGGGTATAAAAGCCGCTGCCCCGGACGCCAAAGAGAGACTTCGATTTCTTCCTTCGAGTAACGTGGTCGCCCTAACCGGCTGCTCTTTTGCGATGCCAGAATAAACAAGTTGTTCTGTTGCCAGTCGACTCATCCTTTGCCGGGACCTTCGGATGTTTCAAGCTGTGCCCCAGGCCGCCAGGCCAACGCTACCCTTGGGGCTTGCAACCCTTTTGCAACACTGGACGCGCTTGGCGGGAGGCGTTACGGCAGCACTGAACGGGCCCAAAATGACCGCCACTTTGAACGAAGCCCCGGCGTCCGTTGCATCCGCGCCGGCTATACCGCGCGTCGTAGGCGAAACGTAACAGACCGCCCCGCCGGGAGAAGGAGATCCCGATGGTCAGGGGACTGCATCCGCTGTCCGGAGGGATGTCGCTCGATGATGCTCGTAATCGAAACCGGTCGCCCCTCGACGCTGCTTGAGCGCAGCGCACAGAGAAGGCCTCGTTCTCAGGTTCAGGATCACACAGGACACTGCAAAGTGACTTCGGGAGAGTTGCCATTTTTGTGCTCGTTCCCAGCAAGCGTTAGAACTACGCCGAAACGCAACCGCTCAGTCAGCAAGCAAGAGACAACCCTCACTAAGCTCTGCCAGGCTCTTTCCCCTTTTATACTACTGCCTAGTTCCTTACAGTAGTCAAGCAGCACTCAGAACGCGTCCACAAATTGGAAAATTGCACTAGAAAGCACGTAATCACTTTGAAACACTAAACAAAAGCAATATGTTAAAAATCCTGCCGCAGGAAGAAAACATCAGTAACAAACAACTTTGAGGCGGATTCCTACGTTAGGGGCTTCGACTTAAGCCATCGGCGTTACCGTTGAGACTCCCCTTTTTGTAACGCACCTCAAAGGAATATTGTTGCAAAGCGAGGCTCCAGCGCAGGAGGCGGCCATTTTTGGGAGAGATGGTCTGCAGCCATTGGAGAGGGCAGTGATCCGTCTCAATGATAAACCTCGAGCCGGCTAGGTAGCATGACAATTTCTGAACGGCCCACACGAGACACGCACACTCTTTCTCGGTGGCGCTGTACGCCTGCTCACGATAGGTCAGCTTACGACTAGCATACAGGACGGGGTGTTCCACTTCTCCATTTTCCCGTTGGCACAGTACAACGCCCATGCCTCGCTCACTAGCATCGCACTGAACAACGAACCCTTTTGTGTAGTCTGGCGATCGTAGCACAGGCTGGCTTGTTAGGGCGCTCTTTAGGGCGCTAAAAGCTCTTTCCTTTGTCTCGCTCCAGACGACTGTTTGGGGCTCTGTTTTTCTTAGAGCATCCGTCAGGGGAGCCGCGATATCGGAGTACCTGGGGATGTACCTCTGATAGTAGCCGGCGACACCTAAGAACGACCGAATATCGGTCTTCGTGCGCGGTTGCGGGAAGTCTCGCACAGCGGCCACCTTTATTTCAGAGGGGCGGCGACGACCCTGTCCAATCACGTGACCGAGGTAGACAACCTCGGCCTGTGCTAATTGGCATTTGGGAGCCTTGACTGTCAAGCCCGCTTCGCGCAGGCGGGTTAGCACTGCCCGCAAGTGTGCCATATGCTCAGACCAGGATGCGGAGAATATCGCTACGTCGTCTAAATACGGTAAAGCAAATTCTTCCTGTCCCCGCAACACTTTGTCCATGAGGCTTGAAAAGCAGTATGGCGCGTTCTTCAAACCAAAACTCAAAACTTTAGGACGGAATGTTCCCATTGGTGAAATGAACGCCGCATACCTACTAGCCTCTTCTGTAAGTGGAACCTGCCAATAACAACTGACAAGATCTAGGGTGGAAATAAACTGAGCGCTACTAACTTTCTCAAGGCGCTCCTCGATGTTAGGGATCGGATAAATTTGATCCTTAGTGATGGAATTAAGCCTGCGGTAGTCGACGCAAGGACGAGGTTCCTTGCCCGGTACCTCAACTAAAATCAAAGGGGAGGTATAATCACTCTCACCCGCCTCAATAACACCGAGCTGTAGCATTTTCTTTACCTCAGCCTCCATAATATCGCGCTGGTGGGGTGACACCCGGTACTCCTTGGATGGTACACGCTCTGGGGAGGTAAGTTCTATATCATGAGTAAGGACAGAAGTCCTACCAGGCCTCTCAGAGAACTGACCTTGAAACTCTTGTAAGAGTTGGTGTAGTTCGGTTTTCTGCTCAGGCGACAGCGGTGCTTTACCGATTAAGTCACTAATGACCTGATCGGTGTCTTCCCTGTTCGTCACTGAGCTTAGTCCCGGAAGCTCGACCGGAAGCTCTTCTAACTTTCCCGTGTCGGGCATTTCCTCTCCAGTACCTGGTGCCTTCAACGCTACAGGCTCAATTTTATTCAGTTCGGACGTGCTCTGAATATCAGCTTGCTGCGCCTCCGACCCTTTCTCATTGTTCGACAACGTCGGCCCCGCAACTACCGCCTTTGCAGCGAGCTCCCGAACTCTCGATCTGGTTAAGGCCTGAACGCTAGCCTCACCAAACAAAAGCCCCTTCTCGCGCAGGAGGTGATCGGACCTGTTCGAAAATAGGTACGGGTACTGGGGGGGCAGCATAGATGACACTGCGGCCTCCGTCTCAATTGCTCCAAAAAGTCCTTCAATAAGCACTTTTGCTACGGGCAGACACACGCTATGAGCTTCCACGGCTTGCTTGATCCATGCGCACTCGCCCGTGAACATATCGGGTTCTACGTAAGAGGGGTGAACTACATCTATTGTAGCTGCAGAATCACGAAGCACTCGGCACTCTTTCCCGTTCACGAGGAAGTCTCGCATGTAAGGCTCGAGAAGCTTCATGTTCTCGTACATTAGGTTATTTAAAGCGTAACCTCAGAGGTGCGCCTTCTTCCACACGCCAGCTCGCATATCAGACATTCGTCCGCCCTCAAATTGAATACGCATCTTCCATTTGGTCACCTCACCAACAGTACCTAATTAATTCCCTAGGCGCGTACAAAATCGTGCCGCTCGCTTCATTTCTCGCAACTATTGCCGACATTCCAGTATAACTAACATTAAGGCTTCGTTATCCCTTCCATCCTTAGAATCTCGCAGAACAATAGCACTTATCTGCCTCTTCCATAAAATTGTTTACAGCCATCATTCCTTCACACTACCCCTTACAAAACCGGCCCGCACATCTCACCGATTGCATAATCACCTCAGTTTTAAGCGCCTTTCGGGAAGGACCACTGCATTCAACTCATCAGCCCTGCCCCGTGCAATCATTTATTGGAATAGTCTTCCTGATATCATTGTTCATATCTCAGATCATGTTATTTTCAAAGAAAAAATAAGTAGCATTTTCTTCTGAAGTGTGTTCTGTAGTGCGTTTTTCAATTTAGTTTTTCAATTAAGTTCTATGTTCTGGTTGGTTGCTTGTTCTTTGTATAACGATGTTAAAATAACCATGTTCTACTGGCTTCTTTTTCCCACCCCAGTTATGTAACCCCCCTCACATAATACTCCAGTCGGAGCCCGTGAGGTATTTGAATAAATAAATAAGTGCTACATAATGACAAATACACGACTTTTCTTTTTGTTTCTGGACACTGCGCCGAAAAGTGACCCGGCTTCTGGCACGTATAACACACGCGCGCTTGCCTCCTCTCGAACCGCTTTCTGCGTTCGGCTTCGGCTGCCGCCGTCTCCTTACGTTCGGTCGGACTGCTTTCACTCGCATCCGCACTACGTGTGTCCCCCCTTGCTCTGATGGGTGTGAACTTCGGCCTCTCAGACTTGGAGCCAAATTCACCCTTTTGACCGTCCTTAGCTCCGCGAGCCCGACGCGTCACAAACTCCTCGGCTAGCTCGGCGGCTTTAGCCACTGTACTAACGTCTGGCCTATCCAAGGCCCAGTACCGCACGTTCTCAGGTAACCGACTATAACACTGTTCTAGCCCGAAACACTGCAGAATTTTCTCGTGGTCACCAAACGCTTTCTCTTCTTTGAGCCACTCCTGCATGTTTGACATAAGCCTGTAGGCAAACTCTGTATATGACTCACTTCTGCCTTTTTCATTTTCCCGAAACTTCCGACGGAACGCCTCCGCTGACAGCCTGTACTTTTTTAGCAGACTCGATTTCACTTGGTCGAAATCCTCTGCCTCCTCTCTCTTCAAGCGAGCGACTACGTCGGCCGCCTCGCCGGGTAACAAAGTGAGCAAGCGCTGTGGCCACGTTTCCTGAGAGAACCCCTGCTTCTCGCACGTTCGCTCAAAGTTAACCAGGAACCAACCAATGTCCTCTCCAAGCTTAAACGCCCGCATCAGGTCAGTCATTTTGAACGATACCCGTTCTCCTGCACCGTGTGCCTGACTTCCATTACGAGCGCGTTCCATCTCTACCTCGAGACGCTTCATTTCCAAAGCGTGTTGACGGTCGCGCTCTTCTTTCTCTTTATCTTTTTGTTCTTTACGTTCGCGCTCGTCTTTCTCTTTTTGCTCTTTACGTTCGCGCTCCTCTTTTTGCTCTTTACGTTCGCGCTCGTCTTTCTCTTTTTCTTTTTGTTCTTTACGTTCGCGCTCGTCTTTCTCTTTTTGCTCCCTCTCCTCAATGGTCTCAAGGCATTCCGACAGCTCGTCATCCTCAGCCTCCAACTCAAGAATAGCCCTTAGCTGTTCTGGTTTTCTGAGTTGGTCTGAGACATCCAGACCCAACTCTCTTGCAAGCTCCAGCAATTTCGGTTTGCGCAACGACTTCAAATCCATGGCTGCTCCGAATGCTGCTTTCTCTACTCCCTACTATTGTCTTGCCGCAAACTAACCCGGCAGCAACAACACAATTACCAGCTCTGTTTCTGACACTAACAAAAGCCTGGCAAAACTCAGAAGAAGAAAGTCCCGCACTCACCAAACCTCGCAGCCAAGAATTCAGCGCAGTCGTTCCGCTGCAGGCAACCAGTCATCACGCAGGGCTCATTGCACTGCTCCCGGATGGTCGTTGTGCTGCTCAGCATACAGTTGACCGCATATCTTCGCTGCTGGCCTCCGTTGTCGCGATCTCACCGCTGGCAACCAGTTGTTGCAAATGGGTTGCAATCCCCAAGGGTAGCGTTGGCCTGGCGGCCTGGGGCACAGCTGGAAACATCCGAAGGTCCTGGCAAAGGATGAGTCGACTGGCAACAGAACAACTTGTTTATTCTGGCATCGCAAAAGAGCAGCCGGTCATGGCGACCACGTTACTCGAAGGAAGAAATCGAAGTCTCTCTTTGGCGTCCGGGGCAGCTGCTTTTATACCCACGGAGTCGAGGACAAGAAGGAACGGCTCGGGATGAGTCGCACGAGACGGCGACGCACGGACATGTTGAGACGTGAAGTGACGCGTCCGCCGGGCCGGAGCCGGTCAGACCTCCTCGCCTCCCAGTTGGGGAGCTCCTCTCCCCGGCTGCCGCGCTTTGACAAGCGTGGGCACCAACATGCACACACACACACACACACACACACACACACACACACACACACACACACACACACACACACACACACACACACACACACACACACACACACACACACACACACACACACACACACACACACACACACACACACACACACACACACACACACGACACGTGGCATTGAAACCTGCCTGGACGCGCTTGGCGCGAGGCGTTACGGCAGCACTGAACGGGCCCAAAATGACCGCCACTTTGAACGAAGCCCCGGCGTCCGTTGCATCCGCGCCGGCTATACCGCGCGTCGTAGGCGAAACGTAACACCCACTAGTGTTGGAAATTCACTCGAGCATCTTGCGCCTCGTGCAGAGAGGATGCGCCGTGCGTGCACAGTGGGTGCCCGGTCACTGCGGCATCGCCGGCAACAAAAAAGCCGACAACCTCGCGACCGCCGCACATCAACTACCGGCTAGCGATGTGCCCCTTGCACTGGAGGACGTGCGTGCGGTCATCCACGAAAATCTCCGAAAGCAGCACCCCGACCCACGCATCGCAGGAGGTGAGCGCATCGACAGCATCACCGGCTGTCGCGCACTTACGCGGTTGCAACGTGTAATGATCCTCCTCGCGCGTATTGGCTGCGTGTGGCCTGGGGAACGACGGGAGCGTCAAGGGATCGCGACGAGTGTGTGTGACAGATGTGGTGCAGTGGAAACACTAGAGCACCTGCTCCTTCACTGTGCCGCGTTCGCCGATGCTCGTCGCGATATGGTTGCGGCCTGTACGGCGCTGGACATAGTACCAGACTCCCCCAAGACGCAGTGCGCGCACCCGTGAGCGAACCTTGGTGAGCCTCTGTGCACTTCTCGAATCGACGGGCTTGACGTCCTGTCTGTTCTACGGCAGGTAGTTACACGCAGTGACCGAACGCTCCCCGAGTTCTACCTTGGACGATTAACTACTGGACGCCCCACTCCAGTGGTAGTGAACATAGTGCTGCGCGCCTCTGTTTTTATTGCTCCATCATGAACTAACCTGCACAACCTGGACATATTATTGTATAAATGGTTTGTGTATATTACCTCTCCCCTATCCTCTCGCGCTGTCTCCTCACCTCTTTCATTTCATTTTTCCCTTCTGCCTGCTATCTTTTATTTCCGATGCCGCAGCTCAAGTGCTTCGGTATCGCTGGCAGATGCCGGGGCTAGCAAAAATATTTTCTTTCCATTTTATTATTATTTTAATAAAAACCACTTACTACCATTTGAAATGAATTGGATTGCCACCATGCTCGGATGGATGGATGGATGGATGGATGGATGGATGGATGGATGGATGGATGGATGGATGGATGGATGGATGGATGGATGGATGGATGGATGGATGGATGGATGGATGGATGTATGT
>JARKHS020027109.1:0-59459 GCA_030143305.2 Amblyomma americanum
TTCTTTTAAAAATGAATACACGCTTTTCCCGCAGTTCTGAGAGATTAAGTTTTGACGCTTATCAAACGAACACTTGTAAAACCGATGTGTTCGCTCCTTTCGCTCTAAAACAGCGTCTGCCTTTGTTTTAAATACGAATACACGCTTTTTGAGCAGTTCTGAAAGAATAAGTTTTGACGTGTATCCCACGAACGCTTGTAAATGCGATGTGTTTAGATCTCGCTCGTTTCGCTCTAAACTAACTTCACCCGTTCTTTTAAAAATGAATACACGCTTTTCCCGCAGTTCTGAGAGATTAGGTTTTGACGCTTATCAAACGAACACTTGTAAAACCGATGTGTTCACTCCTTTCGCTCTAAAACAGCGTCTGCCTTTGTTTTAAATACGAATACACGCTTTTGAGCAGTTCTGAAAGAATAAGTTTTGACGTGTATCCCACGAACGCTTGTAAATGCGATGTGTTTAGATCTCGCTCGTTTCGCTCTAAACTACCTTCACCCGTACTTTTAAAAAGGAATACACGCTTTTCCCGCAGTTCTGAGAGATTAAGTTTTGACGCTTATCCCACGAGCGCTTGCAAATGCGATGTGTTTAGATCTCGCTCGTTTCGCTCTAAACTAGCTTCACCCGTACTTTTAAAAAGGAATACACGCTTTTCCCGCAGTTCTGAGAGATTAATTTTTGAAGCTTATCAAACGAACACTTGTAAAACCGTTGTGTTCGCTCCTTTCGCTCTAAAACAGCGTCTGCCTTTGTTTTAAATACGAATACACGCTTTTTGAGCAGTTCTGAGAGATTAAGTTTTGACGTGTATCCCACGAGCGCTTGTAAATGCGATGTGTTTAGATCTCGCTCGTTTCGCTCTAATATAGCTTCACCCGTACTTTTAAAAAGGAATACACGCTTTTCCCGCAGTTCTGAGAGATTAAGTTTTGACGTGTATCCCACGAGCGCTTGCAAATGCGATGTGTTTAGATCTCGCTCGTTTCGCTCTAAACTAACTTCACCCGTACTTTTAAAAAGGAATACACGCTTTTCCCGCAGTTCTGAGAGATTAAGTTTTGACGTGTATCCCACGAGCGCTTGCAAATGCGATGTGTTTAGATCTCGCTCGTTTCGCTCTAAACTAGCTTCACCCGTACTTTTAAAAAGGAATACACGCTTTTCCCGCAGTTCTGAGAGATTAAGTTTTGACGTGTATCCCACGAGCGCTTGCAAATGCGATGTGTTTAGATCTCGCTCGTTTCGCTCTAAACTAGCTTCACCCGTACTTTTAAAAAGGAATACACGCTTTTCCCGCAGTTCTGAGAGATTAAGTTTTGACGTGTATCCCACGAGCGCTTGCAAATGCGATGTGTTTAGATCTCGCTCGTTTCGCTCTAAACTAGCTTCACCCGTACTTTTAAAAAGGAATACACGCTTTTCCCGCAGTTCTGAGAGATTAAGTTTTGACGTGTATCCCACGAGCGCTTGCAAATGCGATGTGTTTAGATCTCGCTCGTTTCGCTCTAAACTAGCTTCACCCGTACTTTTAAAAAGGAATACACGCTTTTCCCGCAGTTCTGAGAGATTAAGTTTTGACGTGTATCCCACGAGCGCTTGCAAATGCGATGTGTTTAGATCTCGCTCGTTTCGCTCTAAACTAGCTTCACCCGTACTTTTAAAAAGGAATACACGCTTTTCCCGCAGTTCTGAGAGATTAAGTTTTGACGTGTATCCCACGAGCGCTTGCAAATGCGATGTGTTTAGATCTCGCTCGTTTCGCTCTAAACTAACTTCACCCGTTCTTTTAAAAAGGAATATACGCTTTTCCCGCAGTTCTGAGAGATTAAGTTTTGACGCTTATCAAACGAACACTTGTAAAACCGATGTGTTCGCTCCTTTCGCTCTAAAACAGCGTCTGCCTTTGTTTTAAATACGAATACACGCTTTTTGAGCAGTTCTGAAAGAATAAGTTTTGACGTGTATCCCACGAACGCTTGTAAATGCGATGTGTTTAGATCTCGCTCGTTTCGCTCTAAACTAACTTCACCCGTTCTTTTAAAAAGGAATATACGCTTTTCCCGCAGTTCTGAGAGATTAAGTTTTGACGCTTATCAAACGAACACTTGTAAAACCGATGTGTTCGCTCCTTTCGCTCTAAAACAGCGTCTGCCTTTGTTTTAAATACGAATACACGCTTTTTGAGCAGTTCTGAAAGAATAAGTTTTGACGTGTATCCCACGAACGCTTGTAAATGCGATGTGTTTAGATCTCGCTCGTTTCGCTCTAAACTAACTTCACCCGTTCTTTTAAAAAGGAATATACGCTTTTCCCGCAGTTCTGAGAAATTAGGTTTTGACGCTTATCAAACGAACACTTGTAAAACCGATGTGTTCGCTCCTTTCGCTCTAAAACAGCGTCTGCCTTTGTTTTAAATACGAATACACGCTTTTTGAGCAGTTCTGAAAGAATAAGTTTTGACGTGTATCCCACGAACGCTTGCAAATGCGATGTGTTTAGATCTCGCTCGTTTCGCTCTAAACTTCACCCGTTCTTTTAAAAAGGAATATACGCTTTTCCCGCAGTTCTGAGAGATTAAGTTTTGACGCTTATCAAACGAACACTTGTAAAACCGATGTGTTCGCTCCTTTCGCTCTAAAACAGCGTCTGCCTTTGTTTTAAATACGAATACACGCTTTTTGAGCAGTTCTGAAAGAATAAGTTTTGACGTGTATCCCACGAACGCTTGTAAATGCGATGTGTTTAGATCTCGCTCGTTTCGCTCTAAACTAACTTCACCCGTTCTTTTAAAAAGGAATATACGCTTTTCCCGCAGTTCTGAGAGATTAAGTTTTGACGCTTATCAAACGAACACTTGTAAAACCGATGTGTTCGCTCCTTTCGCTCTAAAACAGCGTCTGCCTTTGTTTTAAATACGAATACACGCTTTTTGAGCAGTTCTGAAAGAATAAGTTTTGACGTGTATCCCACGAACGCTTGTAAATGCGATGTGTTTAGATCTCGCTCGTTTCGCTCTAAACTAACTTCACCCGTTCTTTTAAAAAGGAATATACGCTTTTCCCGCAGTTCTGAGAGATTAAGTTTTGACGCTTATCAAACGAACACTTGTAAAACCGATGTGTTCGCTCCTTTCGCTCTAAAACAGCGTCTACCTTTGTTTTAAATACGAATACACGCTTTTTGAGCAGTTCTGAAAGAATAAGTTTTGACGTGTATCCCACGAACGCTTGCAAATGCGATGTGTTTAGATCTCGCTCGTTTCGCTCTAAACTAACTTCACCCGTTCTTTTAAAAAGGAATATACGCTTTTCCCGCAGTTCTGAGAGATTAAGTTTTGACGCTTATCAAACGAACACTTGTAAAACCGATGTGTTCGCTCCTTTCGCTCTAAAACAGCGTCTGCCTTTGTTTTAAATACGAATACACGCTTTTTGAGCAGTTATGAGAGATTAAGTTTTGACGTGTATCCCACGAGCGCTTGTAAATGCGATGTGTTTAGATCTCGCTCGTTTCGCTCTAAACTAGCTTCACCCGTTCTTTTAAAAAGGAATACACGCTTTTCCCGCAGTTCTGAGAGATTAGGTTTTGACGCTTATCAAACGAACACTTGTAAAATCGATGTGTTCGCTCCTTTCGCTCTAAAACAGCGTCTGCCTTTGTTTTAAATACGAATACACGCTTTTTGAGCAGTTCTGAAAGAATAAGTTTTGACGTGTATCCCACGAACGCTTGTAAATGCGATGTGTTTAGATCTCGCTCGTTTCGCTCTAAACTAGCTTCACCCGTTCTTTTAAAAAGGAATACACGCTTTTCCCGCAGTTCTGAGAGATTAGGTTTTGACGCTTATCAAACGAACACTTGTAAAACCGATGTGTTCGCTCCTTTCGCTCTAAAACAGCGTCTGCCTTTGTTTCAAATACGAATACACGCTTTTTGAGCAGTTCTGAAAGAATAAGTTTTGACGTGTATCCCACGAACGCTTGTAAATGCGATGTGTTTAGATCTCGCTCGTTTCGCTCTAAACTAGCTTCACCCGTTCTTTTAAAAAGGAATACACGCTTTTCCCGCAGTTCTGAGAGATTAAGTTTTGACGCTTATCAAACGAACACTTGTAAAACCGATGTGTTCGCTCCTTTCGCTCTAAAACAGCGTCTGCCTTTGTTTTAAATTCGAATACACGCTTTTTGAGCAGTTCTGAAAGAATAAGTTTTGACGTGTATCCCACGAACGCTTGTAAATGCGATGTGTTTAGATCTCGCTCGTTTCGCTCTAAACTAGCTTCACCCGTTCTTTTAAAAAGGAATACACGCTTTTCCCGCAGTTCTGAGAGATTAAGTTTTGACGCTTATCAAACGAACACTTGTAAAACCGATGTGTTCGCTCCTTTCGCTCTAAAACAGCGTCTGCCTTTGTTTTAAATACGAATACACGCTTTTTGAGCAGTTCTGAGAGATTAAGTTTTGACGTGTATCCCACGAGCGCTTGTAAATGCGATGTGTTTAGATCTCGCTCGTTTCGTTCTAATATAGCTTCACCCGTACTTTTAAAAAAGAATACACGCTTTTCCCGCAGTTCTGAGAGATTAAGTTTTGACGTGTATCCCACGAGCGCTTGCAAATGCGATGTGTTTAGATCTCGCTCGTTTCGCTCTAAACTAACTTCACCCGTACTTTTAAAAAGGAATACACGCTTTTCCCGCAGTTCTGAGAGATTAAGTTTTGACGTGTATCCCACGAGCGCTTGCAAATGCGATGTGTTTAGATCTCGCTCGTTTCGCTCTAAACTAGCTTCACCCGTACTTTTAAAAAGGAATACACGCTTTTCCCGCAGTTCTGAGAGATTAAGTTTTGACGTGTATCCCACGAGCGCTTGCAAATGCGATGTGTTTAGATCTCGCTCGTTTCGCTCTAAACTAGCTTCACCCGTACTTTTAAAAAGGAATACACGCTTTTCCCGCAGTTCTGAGAGATTAAGTTTTGACGTGTATCCCACGAGCGCTTGCAAATGCGATGTGTTTAGATCTCGCTCGTTTCGCTCTAAACTAGCTTCACCCGTACTTTTAAAAAGGAATACACGCTTTTCCCGCAGTTCTGAGAGATTAAGTTTTGACGTGTATCCCACGAGCGCTTGCAAATGCGATGTGTTTAGATCTCGCTCGTTTCGCTCTAAACTAGCTTCACCCGTACTTTTAAAAAGGAATACACGCTTTTCCCGCAGTTCTGAGAGATTAAGTTTTGACGTGTATCCCACGAGCGCTTGCAAATGCGATGTGTTTAGATCTCGCTCGTTTCGCTCTAAACTAACTTCACCCGTTCTTTTAAAAAGGAATATACGCTTTTCCCGCAGTTCTGAGAGATTAAGTTTTGACGCTTATCAAACGAACACTTGTAAAACCGATGTGTTCGCTCCTTTCGCTCTAAAACAGCGTCTGCCTTTGTTTTAAATACGAATACACGCTTTTTGAGCAGTTCTGAAAGAATAAGTTTTGACGTGTATCCCACGAACGCTTGTAAATGCGATGTGTTTAGATCTCGCTCGTTTCGCTCTAAACTAGCTTCACCCGTTCTTTTAAAAAGGAATACACGCTTTTCCCGCAGTTCTGAGAGATTAAGTTTTGACGCTTATCAAACGAACACTTGTAAAACCGATGTGTTCGCTCCTTTCGCTCTAAAACAGCGTCTGCCTTTGTTTTAAATTCGAATACACGCTTTTTGAGCAGTTCTGAAAGAATAAGTTTTGACGTGTATCCCACAAACGCTTGTAAATGCGATGTGTTTAGATCTCGCTCGTTTCGCTCTAAACTAGCTTCACCCGTTCTTTTAAAAAGGAATATACGCTTTTCCCGCAGTTCTGAGAGATTAAGTTTTGACGCTTATCAAACGAACACTTGTAAAACCGATGTGTTCGCTCCTTTCGCTCTAAAACAGCGTCTGCCTTTGTTTTAAATACGAATACACGCTTTTTGAGCAGTTCTGAAAGAATAAGTTTTGACGTGTATCCCACGAACGCTTGTAAATGCGATGTGTTTAGATCTCGCTCGTTTCGCTCTAAACTAGCTTCACCCGTTCTTTTAAAAAGGAATACACGCTTTTCCCGCAGTTCTGAGAGATTAAGTTTTGACGCTTATCAAACGAACACTTGTAAAACCGATGTGTTCGCTCCTTTCGCTCTAAAACAGCGTCTGCCTTTGTTTTAAATTCGAATACACGCTTTTTGAGCAGTTCTGAAAGAATAAGTTTTGACGTGTATCCCACGAACGCTTGTAAATTCGATGTGTTTAGATCTCGCTCGTTTCGCTCTAAACTAACTTCACCCGTTCTTTTAAAAAGGAATATACGCTTTTCCCGCAGTTCTGAGAGAATAAGTTTTGACGCTTATCAAACGAACACTTGTAAAACCGATGTGTTCGCTCCTTTCGCTCTAAAACAGCGTCTGCCTTTGTTTTAAATACGAATACACGCTTTTTGAGCAGTTCTGAGAGATTAAGTTTTGACGTGTATCCCACGAACGCTTGTAAATGCGATGTGTTCGCTCCTTTCGCTCTAAAACAGCGTCTGCCTTTGTTTTAAATACGAATACACGCTTTTTGAGCAGTTCTGAGAGATTAAGTTTTGACGTGTATCTGACGAACGCTTGTAAATGCGATGTGTTCGCTCCTTTCGCTCTAAAACAGCGTCTGCCTTTGTTTTAAATACGAATACACGCTTTTTGAGCAGTTCTGAGAGATTAAGTTTTGACGTGTATCCCACGAACGCTTGTAAATGCGATGTGTTTAGATCTCGCTCGTTTCGCTCTAAACTAACTTCGCCCGTTCTTTTAAAAAGGACTACACGCTTTTCCCGCAGTTCTGAGAGATTAAGTTTGTGGGTTTCTCAGTAGGCACAGGCCACTACCCACCGCGGGTTCGAGCTTCGCGCGAGCCAAGGGCCCCGATCAGCCGTCACCACACGCACCCTGGGGCACCGCTGCGGCGGCGTTCAACCTCTGAAGAGAGGAGAGCGGCTCGCCGCAAGAAACAGGCCTCCAAGTTCACGAAGGAGACGTTTATTGACGCCGTCCTCCAGCGGTACATACACACACTCAACAGTCACCCCGTCCCGGGGCGCGCTCAGAGCAAGGCTCCGGTGCGCGCTCGGGGCAACAAGAGAAATGCGCGCCGCTAGCACGCCGCTGCAGGAGATTGTCCCCGCGGCAGTGCTGTGATCTCTCTCGTGTCGGTCGTTGGGCCGTTTGCGAGAGAGAGTGGGCAGTCAACGCAAGGTGCGCCTGTCAGAGGTCGTTGGACACCTGGACAGGCTCGAGCCGCGGCGGATCAAGGACCCACGCTGGCGAGCTCGAGTATGAACTGGTCCGAACGGCAGAGGCCGGCTCGGACGAACAGTAACGTACGCACCTTACGCTGTCTCGGAGGGGTCTCTCCCTCTCTGGGCCCCGCTCGGAAGGTCGCGCGACCACCCCAAACGGGTCCCGAATTCCCGCCAAAAGTCACCAATGGCAAAGGCCCTTGGGAAGCCGGGGGCGGAGCTGCGGCCGAATGACAGCGATTAGCCACCAGCCGTCTCTCCGCCGCCCGAGGCGGGAGAAAGGGAAAGAGGGCGACGCGGGATGCCGCGCAGACGCCACGGCGGGAATCTAGCAGGCTTCCCACATCCTCCTCTCCTTAAATGCCCTCCTACCCATCGGCGAAAGCATGCGGCAAAAAAAAATAAAAAACAAAAAATTAATCCACATAAAACTACCACACTTCAGTTCCAGCCATACACTCAAAAGACAAACAAACAAGAACAGAAAACAAACAACACTTGCATACGTTCCAAGGAGAAAAAAAACTAACTACACTGTACACTGTACACAAGGCCAGCTTACAGGTGGCCTGCAGCCTCATAATGTTCGGTGGCGCGGCCCATTGGGCCTGTCGGCGGCCAACTCACGCTTTTGCTGCCTTCAGGGTCCTGGTGGACGATTTATCGACGGCGGTCCCTTGTCCTCCACAAGGTCATCAAAGTTGAGCATGAGGACGTCGACGACGCTCGACGATCCCGAAGAGGACCCGCAGCCCGACACCTCCTCGCCGGTGGACCACTTGCCTGGCCGCCGCTAGGCGCCGGCACTCCGGGGGCCAACAGCGCGGCGAACGCCGGGCTGGCCTCCGCCCGCCGGCGGGAACCCCAACGGGAAAGGGCGCTGTCCTTCCTGCCCCCCTCTCGGCGTTGCCTTTGATCTTGGGAACACGCACAATCGCAGGCACGCACCGGCACAGAGGCGGACATTCATCAGTCACAACGACCCGCTTGTCGGAATCGTTCCGAGGCGCCGTGGCAGGGGTCAAAGGACACACAAACGCACTCTTCACACAAAAACCATGCCGCGAGACACTCGCTCCTTAACGAGCAAACCACTCCCCAGCCGGAAGGGGAGACTTTCGCCGACCCCTCCGCGAACCAGCCGGTCCCGTGTTCGCAAGGAAGGCCGCACCGGTGGGGTCAGAACATAAATGAAAACAAGGCGCGCTGTACAAAAGCAGGCCATCTCTGCGCTACAAGAAAAGTGCAATCGCGAGTAGGCTGAACTTTACATATGTACAAGTCTGGTTTAAAAAAAACTGAACGCCAACGCAAACGTATATTACATATGTACAGATCTCGGAACGTTAGACGAAACAACGAATAAACTGGAAACCAAAAATATGCTACAGACTGACTAAAACAAACAAACGACTAAATAACTGCACAAGGCTGGAACTGAGCATGCGGAAAACAAAACAAAAAAGAAATCGCCGTGCTTCACCTGGGGTAGGGCCCGGCGAGAAAGCTCGCCAGCTAGCTGAGGCTGCGTGCCTTCGGTTGCGGAAGAGTCCGCCATCCGGCATCAATCACATCGGTGACCGTCGCCTCAGATTGTACCGGTGCTCGGTACGGTTGCGTTCCGCAGCACCAGTTGTGCCTTTGCGCTTGCTTGTGATACCAATGGGTACCGACGCAAACTCGTCAGACCGTGACGCATAGGCCTTCAGGTCTGCGATGTGGGCACGGCTGGTTTTCCCCGTAAGGGGATCCTCCAGCAGGTACGCGAGCGGCGACCAGACTCTAACCACTCGGTACGGACCAAGCCACTTAGGAGCGAGCGAGGCTGAGAACCCCTTGCTCGCATCACTAAGAACGTGGTTACGCTTCAGGACAAGATCGCCCGCCTGAAAAGTCAGGCTGCGGTGCTTGCGGTCATACTGAGCCTTCTGTTGGGCTCTGGCTGCCGCCAAACTCTGCCTTGCTCTATTGAGAGCCCGACCAAGCCGGTCCCGAAGCGTCGACGCATAAGCAGAGCAGTCTGCCCGCGTCTGCTCATCCCCGAGCTGGCTCTGCACGACGTTTGACATCGGATTCGCCAGCTCCCTCCCGAAATTGAGGAAGGCGGGAGAGAAACCAGTTGAGCGATTCTCAGCGGTTCGAATGGCGAACGCAAATTCGCTCAAATGGTCTGCCCAGTCCTTTTGACACTCGGCAAAGGCCGCCAGCATTGGCTTGAGCGTTCGGTTGATTCGCTCGGTCAAGTTGGACTGGGGATGGTAGGGTGAAGTGGTGTAGTGCTCGATTCCGAGGGAACGGCACGTGTTACCGAACACCCGAGCGGTGAAATAGGACGCATTGTCCGTGATCAGTCTTTCCGGAAAGCCGAACCGACAGAACACTTCCTGGAGTTTATCCAGCACCGCTCGTGCTGACACTTTCCGAAGCGGGTACAACTCGACCCATTTGGAAAAATGGTCAGCTACTACCATCAGGTGAATGAACCCCTGCTTACTCCTGGGGAAAGGCCCCATCAGATCGCAGGTGGCCATCTGCCACGGACGCACACTGTCAATTGGTTTCATCATTCCGGGCGGCTTGCCGCCCCTTGACTTCACCGCTTGACAGACATGGCAGGAACGGCAATAGCGGAAAATGTCACGCTTCATGCCGGGCCACGTCACCGATTGACTCAGTTTTGCAAAAACTTTGGAGCCACTCAGGTGACCGGCCAGTGGTTCGTCATGAGAAAATCGCAACAGTGCGCCTCTCAGACTTTTGGGGATAACCACCTTGAACGGGTCAATGGACTCATCATCGGTGGCTATGTATTTCAGCACGAGCCCGTCATGGCCCAGCAAATATGAATCCCCCGGGGCTCGCCGCGACCCACGCTGGCTTTCACCCCCTGCGCCCGCTACAATACAAGTAGCGTCCCGGCGCTCCGTCTCCCTGAGACCGTCGCTCATCTCGCGACACATGGGGTCATTTTGCTGGGCTTTCAGCAGCTCTTTCCGGCTGAAAACGATTCCAGTTCTCCCAGAGGGGGGCCTGGTCTCGTCCCCCTTCAGGTTTGCAGCCAAAATTTCCGCTCGCGACGGCGTCTCCGAGGCGCTCACGCGGAGCTTTGCCTCCCGCCCGCTTTGCGAAGCGCTGCTTGCCTGGTTAGCGGAATGGGTTAGCCCGTTTGCGGGCTCCCCCTCCTTGCCGCCCGGCGGCTCGTCCGCTTTTTCGCCCGCTCCGCCTGCTGGCGTCAAGGCGCCGCTGGCGAGTGGGGCACGGGATAGCGCGTCAGCTACCACGTTCGTGCTCCCCTTTCGATACTGCACCGAAAAGTCGTAATGCTGTATCAGGAGAGCCCAGCGCGCCAGCCGACCCGCAGGCTCGCGGAGCCGCATCAGCCAACTGAGCGCACTGTGGTCTGTCTGCACCACGAATTGCGTTCCGTCAAGGTAGACGTCGAATTTCCGCAGTGCAAACACGATGGCGAGGCACTCCTTCTCGGTCACGGAATAATTCCTCTCCGAGGGTAGCAAGGAGCGGCTGGCAAAGGCCAGCGGCTGCAGCACGCCATCGAAATCCTGTAGGAGAACTGCTCCTAAACCCAGATCGCTCGCGTCAGTCTGGACTACGAACTGTCTGGTCAGGTCGGGTAGCCTGAGCTGCGCTGTCTCGGCAATGGCACTAGACAGGAGGCGAAAGGATCGCTCTTGCTCGGGCCCCCATCGCCACGCGGCAGTCTTTCCCAAGAGCTTGGTCAAGGGTGCCTGCACGCGGGCACAGGACGGGATGAACGACCGATAGAAATTGGCCATTCCCAGAAAACGGCGGAGGCCGCGTACGTCCTTGGGCACGGGAAACTCGAGTATGGCTCGGAGTTTGTCCGCATCGGGCTCAATGGAGCCCTCGCCCAGCGTGAACCCTAGCAACTGAACCCGGGTCCGCGCTATTTGGGCTTTCGCAGGATTCAAAGTCATCCCAGCAGCCCGTACCCTCGCGAGCACGTCGGCAATGTGGCCTAAGTGCTCATCGAAGGTTCGTGAATAAATCACGATATCGTCCAGGTAGCACATGGCATGAGACCATTTCGCTTCCCCTAGGACGCGGTCCATGAGCCTCTGAAAAGTCGCAGGACCATTGCAGAGACCAAAGGGCATGCGAGTGAACTCGAACAGCCCTCTGTGGCACGTGAACGCGGTCTTAGACCGGTCAGCGTCCGCCATCTGGACCTGTAGGTAACCTTTGGAGGCATCTAGCGTGGAAAAGTACCGCGCACTGCCCAGGTTTCCTACGATTGAGCTGATCGTCGGGAGCGGATAGGCATCCTTTCGAGTCAGCGCATTCAGACGGCGATAATCCACACACAACCGGTGGCTGCCATCTTTCTTAGGCACCAACACAACCGGAGACGCCCAAGCGCTGGACGAGCGACGGATAATGTCCGCCGACAGCATCTCATCCAGCAACCCATCGATCACCTGCCTTTTCGCAAGGCTGACGGGTCTGGGGTTGCACTTCAAAGGAAGCGCATCTCCGGTGTGGATCTTGTGGCTCACTAAATTAGTACAGCCAGGTTGATCCGTGAAGAGCTCATCGTACTGACACAACAGTGCTGTCAAACGAGCCTTCTGTGTGTCATCCAAAGTTACCGCAAAGGCGGCCAGCGGATGTGGTGCCTGGTCGTGCCGCGCCGCTCGGTCCCAAAGGGGAGCGTGAACGACGGAACGCTCGACACAAGGGCTTGGCCCTGGTCGCTGAGCGTGGCACTCTCCGAACGCCTTCACTGCGCAGGCAGTTATTGACGCCGGTGGGCAGATGAACGGCTTCAGCTGGGACAATGGTCCGTCGCGATAGCCGCCATTCGCAATGTCCACCACGATCCCGGTTTTCAGGAGAAAGTCCCTTCCGAGAATCACGGGCACACTGAGCCCTGGGAGGTGGATGAAACGAGTGCGTCTCGTCCGCTCTCCCCACCTGACAGTCAACCTCGCGGCGCCAGCCGAATGGGCTACGCCTTTCGCAAGGTTGAATGTCGTACGGCAGTCCCGCAAGCGCACCGAGTGCTTTTGCAAGTGGGACAACACCTCTTCACCGAACAAGGAGGCAGTGGCCCCCGTATCCAGTAACGCCAAAAATTCGCGGCCAGCAATGGTGACCGGAATAAACGGCGCGTGCGCATTAGCAAGGCAGCTTGCTCTGTACGCAGAGGGGATTAGCAAGGATTGGGCCGGTCGTCCCTTTACGACCGACCCGCGCCGCCATTTCCCTGCCTCAAAGGAGACCTGGTTACGGGGCATTCTCTCGCTAAGTGCCCCGTCTCTTGACAGCGGAAACAGCGCACACCGCCGCGAGCTTGGTCGCGGAACAATGGCGCCTCTCCCTGCCTGGTTCCGCCCGTTGCACGGCCAAAGGGCCGGCTGATTCGGGTTTCCCCCTCCGCTGTGCGTTGGGGCGCTTGGCGTCCCTGGGCAGGCGGTCCAGAAAACGGTGCAGCGCAGGCTGTCCGTCTCCTGTAGGAGTAGGGATCGAGAGCTCTATCGCTCAACTCCCATACTTCGTTTTGCCCGCTAACGGCTGCAGAGGCAGCGTGTGCGGGTGGTCGCCGGTTGGGTAGGGGCATGGCCCCTCTCCATGCACAGCGTGGCTCGAGGGCCTCGCTTGCCGGCGGTGGCGGACGATAGGCGCGCGCGGCGAGAATGTCGCCTTGAATGCGCTTTGCCTCGGCGGCCAGCTCCTCAAAATCTCGGAACCGGCCTCCGCGCAGGTATGCCGAAAAAGTCGGATGTGCCTGCCTGATCGTCCTTTCCACACGTTCCTCGTTCGAGGCTCTGGGCTCGGCGATTGAGAAAAGGTCCTCCATCGCACGTACGTACTCCAGGAGTGACTCATCCGGAGCCTGTGTACGGAGCTCCAACTCTCGCCGCATCCTACGCTCATAGTCAGCGGGCAGGAATTCGCGCAAGAATGCTGCACGGAACTCCTCGAGAGTCGCTGCCCGGTGGCCGGAAAGCCGATGCCACCTAGCTGCGGTGTCAGTCAGTGCTGCGGGGATGATGTGTGCAAGCACAACCTGATCAGTGAGACCCATAGCTCTCTGGTAATGGGTGAGGGACTCAAGGAAATCCCGGGCACTGAGGAGGTCATCATACCCGCGGTATGTTGGCATGGGCAACTTGACCGCGGGGTGAGACACCTTCGGCGCGGCCAAAAGCGTCTCATACGCCCCTGACAGCGACTGAATCATCTGGGCAGCACTTCTTAGCAGCGCCTGCGCCCCGGCCTCAGAGGAGGCTTGGGCGGGCTGCACGAACGCAGGAGGCAAGGCGCCCAGTTCGATGAGCGGCGCGGTTTCCACAGGGAGCCGGGCCAGCGCCTCACCGTTCCCAGAGCAGAATTGACTGCTCGCGGGGCACGGCTGCTGCTGTGCAGGACGGCCGGTTGCGGCAGCGTCGCACGCACCGCTTTCGCACTGGGTGCAAAGCACGCACAGCGGAGGCATGTGATTGACGGGTGCACCGCAGGGTGCTCCCGATACAGCTCCAATGGGAGCTGCGTGATCGACGTTGGGGGTTGTAGCGCCGTATGCCCCAATGGGGGCCGCGGCCAACCACGGTGTTTGGCTATTCGAAGGAACAGCCGCCAACGGATCAAAGGACGCTTCGACTCCTAAGGGAGCCGACACGTAGCTGCCGAGTGCCCCGATGGGGGTGGCAGACATGGTGCGCAAGCGTGATCGTCAAGGCGACCTGCTCGGCAAATGTGCTATCAAAGGCTAAGAGCCAGTGACTTAGCACGTTGGGCGCCAGTTGTGGGTTTCTCAGTAGGCACAGGCCACTACCCACCGCGGGTTCGAGCTTCGCGCGAGCCAAGGGCCCCGATCAGCCGTCACCACACGCACCCTGGGGCACCGCTGCGGCGGCGTTCAACCTCTGAAGAGAGGAGAGCGGCTCGCCGCAAGAAACAGGCCTCCAAGTTCACGAAGGAGACGTTTATTGACGCCGTCCTCCAGCGGTACATACACACACTCAACAGTCACCCCGTCCCGGGGCGCGCTCAGAGCAAGGCTCCGGTGCGCGCTCGGGGCAACAAGAGAAATGCGCGCCGCTAGCACGCCGCTGCAGGAGATTGTCCCCGCGGCAGTGCTGTGATCTCTCTCGTGTCGGCCGATGGGCCGTTTGCGAGAGAGAGTGGGCAGTCAACGCAAGGTGCGCCTGTCAGAGGTCGTTGGACCCCTGGACAGGCTCGAGCCGCGGCGGATCGAGGACCCACGCTGGCGAGCTCGAGTATGAACTGGTCCGAACGGCAGAGGCCGGCCCGGACGAACAGTAACGTACGCACCTTACGCTGTCTCGGAGGGGTCTCTCCTCTCTGGGCCCCGCTCGGAAGGTCGCGCGACCACCCCAAACGGGTCCCGAATTCCCGCCAAAAGTCACCAATGGCAAAGGCCCTTGGGAAGCCGGGGGCGGAGCTGCGGCCGAATGACAGCGATTAGCCACCAGCCGTCTCTCCGCCGCCCGAGGCGGGAGAAAGGGAAAGAGGGCGACGCGGGATGCCGCGCAGACGCCACGGCGGGAATCTAGCAGGCTTCCCACAAGTTTTGACGCTTATCAAACCAACACTTGTAAAACCGATGTGTTCGCTCCTTTCGCTCTAAAACAGCGTCTGCCTGTGTTTTAAATACGAATACACGCTTTTTGAGCAGTTCTGAGAGATTAAGTTTTGACGTGTATCCCACGAACGCTTGTAAATGCGATGTGTTTAGATCTCGCTCGTTTCGCTCTAAACTAGCTTCACCCGTTCTTTTAAAAAGGAATATACGCTTTTCCCGCAGTTCTGAGAGATTAAGTTTTGACGCTTATCAAACGAACACTTGTAAAACCGATGTGTTCGCTCCTTTCGCTCTAAAACAGCGTCTGCCTTTGTTTTAAATACGAATACACGCTTTTTGAGCAGTTCTGAAAGAATAAGTTTTGACGTGTATCCCACGAACGCTTGTAATTGCGATGTGTTTAGATCTCGCTCGTTTCGCTCTAAACTAGCTTCACCCGTTCTTTTAAAAAGGAATACACGCTTTTCCCGCAGTTCTGAGAGATTAAGTTATGACGCTTATCAAACGAACACTTGTAAAACCGATGTGTTCGCTCCTTTCGCTCTAAAACAGCGTCTGCCTTTGTTTTAAATTCGAATACACGCTTTTTGAGCAGTTCTGAAAGAATAAGTTTTGACGTGTATCCCACGAACGCTTGTAAATTCGATGTGTTTAGATCTCGCTCGTTTCGCTCTAAACTAACTTCACCCGTTCTTTTAAAAAGGAATACACGCTTTTCCCGCAGTTCTGAGAGAATAAGTTTTGACGCTTATCAAACGAACACTTGTAAAACCGATGTGTTCGCTCCTTTCGCTCTAAAACAGCGTCTGCCTTTGTTTTAAATACGAATACACGCTTTTTGAGCAGTTCTGAGAGATTAAGTTTTGACGTGTATCCCACGAACGCTTGTAAATGCGATGTGTTCGCTCCTTTCGCTCTAAAACAGCGTCTGCCTTTGTTTTAAATACGAATACACGCTTTTTGAGCAGTTCTGAGAGATTAAGTTTTGACGTGTATCTGACGAACGCTTGTAAATGCGATGTGTTCGCTCCTTTCGCTCTAAAACAGCGTCTGCCTTTGTTTTAAATACGAATACACGCTTTTTGAGCAGTTCTGAGAGATTAAGTTTTGACGTGTATCCCACGAACGCTTGTAAATGCGATGTGTTTAGATCTCGCTCGTTTCGCTCTAAACTAACTTCGCCCGTTCTTTTAAAAAGGACTACACGCTTTTCCCGCAGTTCTGAGAGATTAAGTTTTGACGCTTATCAAACCAACACTTGTAAAACCGATGTGTTCGCTCCTTTCGCTCTAAAACAGCGTCTGCCTGTGTTTTAAATACGAATACACGCTTTTTGAGCAGTTCTGAGAGATTAAGTTTTGACGTGTATCCCACGAACGCTTGTAAATGCGATGTGTTTAGATCTCGCTCGTTTCGCTCTAAACTAACTTCACCCGTTCTTTTAAAAAGGAATACACGCTTTTCCCGCAGTTCTAAGAGATTAAGTTTTGACGCTTATCAAACGAACACTTGTAAAACCGATGTGTTCGCTCCTTTCGCTCTAAAACAGCGTCTGCCTTTGTTTTAAATACGAATACACGCTTTTTGAGCAGTTCTGAGAGATTAAGTTTTGACGTGTATCCCACGAACGCTTGTAAATGCGATGTGTTTAGATCTCGCTCGTTTCGCTCTAAACTAACTTCACCCGTTCTTTTAAAAAGGAATACACGCTTTTCCCGCAGTTCTGAGAGATTAAGTTTTGACGCTTATCAAACCAACACTTGTAAAACCGATGTGTTCGCTCCTTTCGCTCTAAAACAGCGTCTGCCTTTGTTTTAAATACGAATACACGCTTTTTGAGCAGTTCTGAGAGATTAAGTTTTGACGTGTATCCCACGAACGCTTGTAAATGCGATGTGTTTAGATCTCGCTCGTTTCGCTCTAAACTAACTTCACCCGTTCTTTTAAAAAGGAATATACGCTTTTCCCGCAGTTCTGAGAGATTAAGTTTTGACGCTTATCAAACGAACACTTGTAAAACCGATGTGTTCGCTCCTTTCGCTCTAAAACAGCGTCTGCCTTTGTTTTAAATACGAATACACGCTTTTTGAGCAGTTCTGAGAGATTAAGTTTTGACGTGTATCTGACGAACGCTTGTAAATGCGATGTGTTCGCTCCTTTCGCTCTAAAACAGCGTCTGCCTTTGTTTTAAATAAGAATACACGCTTTTTGAGCAGTTCTGAGAGATTAAGTTTTGACGTGTATCCCACGAACGCTTGTAAATGCGATGTGTTTAGATCTCGCTCGTTTCGCTCTAAACTAACTTCGCCCGTTCTTTTAAAAAGGACTACACGCTTTTCCCGCAGTTCTGAGAGATTAAGTTTTGACGCTTATCAAACCAACACTTGTAAAACCGATGTGTTCGCTCCTTTCGCTCTAAAACAGCGTCTGCCTGTGTTTTAAATACGAATACACGCTTTTTGAGCAGTTCTGAGAGATTAAGTTTTGACGTGTATCCCACGAACGCTTGTAAATGCGATGTGTTTAGATCTCGCTCGTTTCGCTCTAAACTAGCTTCACCCGTTCTTTTAAAAAGGAATATAGGCTTTTCCCGCAGTTCTGAGAGATTAAGTTTTGACGCTTATCAAACGAACACTTGTAAAACCGATGTGTTCGCTCCTTTCGCTCTAAAACAGCGTCTGCCTTTGTTTTAAATTCGAATACACGCTTTTTGAGCAGTTCTGAAAGAATAAGTTTTGACGTGTATCCCACGAACGCTTGTAAATTCGATGTGTTTAGATCTCGCTCGTTTCGCTCTAAACTAACTTCACCCGTTCTTTTAAAAAGGAATATACGCTTTTCCCGCAGTTCTGAGAGAATAAGTTTTGACGCTTATCAAACGAACACTTGTAAAACCGATGTGTTCGCTCCTTTCGCTCTAAAACAGCGTCTGCCTTTGTTTTAAATACGAATACACGCTTTTTGAGCAGTTCTGAGAGATTAAGTTTTGACGTGTATCCCACGAACGCTTGTAAATGCGATGTGTTCGCTCCTTTCGCTCTAAAACAGCGTCTGCCTTTGTTTTAAATACGAATACACGCTTTTTGAGCAGTTCTGAGAGATTAAGTTTTGACGTGTATCTGACGAACGCTTGTAAATGCGATGTGTTCGCTCCTTTCGCTCTAAAACAGCGTCTGCCTTTGTTTTAAATACGAATACACGCTTTTTGAGCAGTTCTGAGAGATTAAGTTTTGACGTGTATCCCACGAACGCTTGTAAATGCGATGTGTTTAGATCTCGCTCGTTTCGCTCTAAACTAACTTCGCCCGTTCTTTTAAAAAGGACTACACGCTTTTCCCGCAGTTCTGAGAGATTAAGTTTTGACGCTTATCAAACGAACACTTGTAAAACCGATGTGTTCGCTCCTTTCGCTCTAAAACAGCGTCTGCCTTTGTTTTAAATTCGAATACACGCTTTTTGAGCAGTTCTGAAAGAATAAGTTTTGACGTGTATCCCACGAACGCTTGTAAATTCGATGTGTTTAGATCTCGCTCGTTTCGCTCTAAACTAACTTCACCCGTTCTTTTAAAAAGGAATATACGCTTTTCCCGCAGTTCTGAGAGAATAAGTTTTGACGCTTATCAAACGAACACTTGTAAAACCGATGTGTTCGCTCCTTTCGCTCTAAAACAGCGTCTGCCTTTGTTTTAAATACGAATACACGCTTTTTGAGCAGTTCTGAGAGATTAAGTTTTGACGTGTATCCCACGAACGCTTGTAAATGCGATGTGTTCGCTCCTTTCGCTCTAAAACAGCGTCTGCCTTTGTTTTAAATACGAATACACGCTTTTTGAGCAGTTCTGAGAGATTAAGTTTTGACGTGTATCTGACGAACGCTTGTAAATGCGATGTGTTCGCTCCTTTCGCTCTAAAACAGCGTCTGCCTTTGTTTTAAATACGAATACACGCTTTTTGAGCAGTTCTGAGAGATTAAGTTTTGACGTGTATCCCACGAACGCTTGTAAATGCGATGTGTTTAGATCTCGCTCGTTTCGCTCTAAACTAACTTCGCCCGTTCTTTTAAAAAGGACTACACGCTTTTCCCGCAGTTCTGAGAGATTAAGTTTTGACGCTTATCAAACCAACACTTGTAAAACCGATGTGTTCGCTCCTTTCTCTCTAAAACAGCGTCTGCCTGTGTTTTAAATACGAATACACGCTTTTTGAGCAGTTCTGAGAGATTAAGTTTTGACGTGTATCCCACGAACGCTTGTAAATGCGATGTGTTTAGATCTCGCTCGTTTCGCTCTAAACTAACTTCACCCGTTCTTTTAAAAAGGAATACACGCTTTTCCCGCAGTTCTAAGAGATTAAGTTTTGACGCTTATCAAACGAACACTTGTAAAACCGATGTGTTCGCTCCTTTCGCTCTAAAACAGCGTCTGCCTTTGTTTTAAATACGAATACACGCTTTTTGAGCAGTTCTGAGAGATTAAGTTTTGACGTGTATCCCACGAACGCTTGTAAATGCGATGTGTTTAGATCTCGCTCGTTTCGCTCTAAACTAACTTCACCCGTTCTTTTAAAAAGGAATACACGCTTTTCCCGCAGTTCTGAGAGATTACGTTTTGACGCTTATCAAACGAACACTTGTAAAACCGATGTGTTCGCTCCTTTCGCTCTAAAACAGCGTCTGCCTTTGTTTTAAATACGAATACACGCTTTTTGAGCAGTTCTGAGAGATTAAGTTTTGACGTGTATCCCACGAACGCTTGTAAATGCGATGTGTTTAGATCTCGCTCGTTTCGCTCTAAACTAACTTCACCCGTTCTTTTAAAAAGGAATACACGCTTTTCCCGCAGTTCTGAGAGATTAAGTTTTGACGCTTATCAAACCAACACTTGTAAAACCGATGTGTTCGCTCCTTTCGCTCTAAAACAGCGTCTGCCTTTGTTTTAAATACGAATACACGCTTTTTGAGCAGTTCTGAGAGATTAAGTTTTGACGTGTATCCCACGAACGCTTGTAAATGCGATGTGTTTAGATCTCGCTCGTTTCGCTCTAAACTAACTTCACCCGTTCTTTTAAAAAGGAATATACGCTTTTCCCGCAGTTCTGAGAGATTAAGTTTTGACGCTTATCAAACGAACACTTGTAAAACCGATGTGTTCGCTCCTTTCGCTCTAAAACAGCGTCTGCCTTTGTTTTAAATACGAATACACGCTTTTTGAGCAGTTCTGAGAGATTAAGTTTTGACGTGTATCTGACGAACGCTTGTAAATGCGATGTGTTCGCTCCTTTCGCTCTAAAACAGCGTCTGCCTTTGTTTTAAATAAGAATACACGCTTTTTGAGCAGTTCTGAGAGATTAAGTTTTGACGTGTATCCCACGAACGCTTGTAAATGCGATGTGTTTAGATCTCGCTCGTTTCGCTCTAAACTAACTTCGCCCGTTCTTTTAAAAAGGACTACACGCTTTTCCCGCAGTTCTGAGAGATTAAGTTTTGACGCTTATCAAACCAACACTTGTAAAACCGATGTGTTCGCTCCTTTCGCTCTAAAACAGCGTCTGCCTGTGTTTTAAATACGAATACACGCTTTTTGAGCAGTTCTGAGAGATTAAGTTTTGACGTGTATCCCACGAACGCTTGTAAATGCGATGTGTTTAGATCTCGCTCGTTTCGCTCTAAACTAGCTTCACCCGTTCTTTTAAAAAGGAATATACGCTTTTCCCGCAGTTCTGAGAGATTAAGTTTTGACGCTTATCAAACGAACACTTGTAAAACCGATGTGTTCGCTCCTTTCGCTCTAAAACAGCGTCTGCCTTTGTTTTAAATACGAATACACGCTTTTTGAGCAGTTCTGAAAGAATAAGGTTTGACGTGTATCCCACGAACGCTTGTAATTGCGATGTGTTTAGATCTCGCTCGTTTCGCTCTAAACTAGCTTCACCCGTTCTTTTAAAAAGGAATATACGCTTTTCCCGCAGTTCTGAGAGAATAAGTTTTGACGCTTATCAAACGAACACTTGTAAAACCGATGTGTTCGCTCCTTTCGCTCTAAAACAGCGTCTGCCTTTGTTTTAAATTCGAATACACGCTTTTTGAGCAGTTCTGAAAGAATAAGTTTTGACGTGTATCCCACGAACGCTTGTAAATTCGATGTGTTTAGATCTCGCTCGTTTCGCTCTAAACTAACTTCACCCGTTCTTTTAAAAAGGAATATACGCTTTTCCCGCAGTTCTGAGAGATTAAGTTTTGACGCTTATCAAACGAACACTTGTAAAACCGATGTGTTCGCTCCTTTCGCTCTAAAACAGCGTCTGCCTTTGTTTTAAATTCGAATACACGCTTTTTGAGCAGTTCTGAAAGAATAAGTTTTGACGTGTATCCCACGAACGCTTGTAAATTCGATGTGTTTAGATCTCGCTCGTTTCCTTCTAAACTAACTTCACCCGTTCTTTTAAAAAGGAATATACGCTTTTCCCGCAGTTCTGAGAGATTAAGTTTTGACGCTTATCAAACGAACACTTGTAAAACCGATGTGTTCGCTCCTTTCGCTCTAAAACAGCGTCTGCCTTTGTTTTAAATTCGAATACACGCTTTTTGAGCAGTTCTGAAAGAATAAGTTTTGACGTGTATCCCACGAACGCTTGTAAATGCGATGTGTTTAGATCTCGCTCGTTTCGCTCTAAACTAACTTCACCCGTTCTTTTAAAAAGGAATATACGCTTTTCCCGCAGTTCTGAGAGATTAAGTTTTGACGCTTATCAAACGAACACTTGTAAAACCGATGTGTTCGCTCCTTTCGCTCTAAAACAGCGTCTGCCTTTGTTTTAAATACGAATACACGCTTTTTGAGCAGTTCTGAGAGATTAAGTTTTGACGTGTATCTGACGAACGCTTGTAAATGCGATGTGTTCGCTCCTTTCGCTCTAAAACAGCGTCTGCCTTTGTTTTAAATAAGAATACACGCTTTTTGAGCAGTTCTGAGAGATTAAGTTTTGACGTGTATCCCACGAACGCTTGTAAATGCGATGTGTTTAGATCTCGCTCGTTTCGCTCTAAACTAACTTCGCCCGTTCTTTTAAAAAGGACTACACGCTTTTCCCGCAGTTCTGAGAGATTAAGTTTTGACGCTTATCAAACCAACACTTGTAAAACCGATGTGTTCGCTCCTTTCGCTCTAAAACAGCGTCTGCCTGTGTTTTAAATACGAATACACGCTTTTTGAGCAGTTCTGAGAGATTAAGTTTTGACGTGTATCCCACGAACGCTTGTAAATGCGATGTGTTTAGATCTCGCTCGTTTCGCTCTAAACTAGCTTCACCCGTTCTTTTAAAAAGGAATATACGCTTTTCCCGCAGTTCTGAGAGATTAAGTTTTGACGCTTATCAAACGAACACTTGTAAAACCGATGTGTTCGCTCCTTTCGCTCTAAAACAGCGTCTGCCTTTGTTTTAAATTCGAATACACGCTTTTTGAGCAGTTCTGAAAGAATAAGTTTTGACGTGTATCCCACGAACGCTTGTAAATTCGATGTGTTTAGATCTCGCTCGTTTCGCTCTAAACTAACTTCACCCGTTCTTTTAAAAAGGAATATACGCTTTTCCCGCAGTTCTGAGAGATTAAGTTTTGACGCTTATCAAACGAACACTTGTAAAACCGATGTGTTCGCTCCTTTCGCTCTAAAACAGCGTCTGCCTTTGTTTTAAATTCGAATACACGCTTTTTGAGCAGTTCTGAAAGAATAAGTTTTGACGTGTATCCCACGAACGCTTGTAAATTCGATGTGTTTAGATCTCGCTCGTTTCGCTCTAAACTAACTTCACCCGTTCTTTTAAAAAGGAATATACGCTTTTCCCGCAGTTCTGAGAGATTAAGTTTTGACGCTTATCAAACGAACACTTGTAAAACCGATGTGTTCGCTCCTTTCGCTCTAAAACAGCGTCTGCCTTTGTTTTAAATTCGAATACACGCTTTTTGAGCAGTTCTGAAAGAATAAGTTTTGACGTGTATCCCACGAACGCTTGTAATTGCGATGTGTTTAGATCTCGCTCGTTTCGCTCTAAACTAGCTTCACCCGTTCTTTTAAAAAGGAATATACGCTTTTCCCGCAGTTCTGAGAGATTAAGTTTTGACGCTTATCAAACGAACACTTGTAAAACCGATGTGTTCGCTCCTTTCGCTCTAAAACAGCGTCTGCCTTTGTTTTAAATTCGAATACACGCTTTTTGAGCAGTTCTGAAAGAATAAGTTTTGACGTGTATCCCACGAACGCTTGTAAATTCGATGTGTTTAGATCTCGCTCGTTTCGCTCTAAACTAGCTTCACCCGTTCTTTTAAAAAGGAATATACGCTTTTCCCGCAGTTCTGAGAGATTAAGTTTTGACGCTTATCAAACGAACACTTGTAAAACCGATGTGTTCGCTCCTTTCGCTCTAAAACAGCGTCTGCCTTTGTTTTAAATTCGAATACACGCTTTTTGAGCAGTTCTGAAAGAATAAGTTTTGACGTGTATCCCACGAACGCTTGTAAATTCGATGTGTTTAGATCTCGCTCGTTTCGCTCTAAACTAACTTCACCCGTTCTTTTAAAAAGGAATATACGCTTTTCCCGCAGTTCTGAGAGAATAAGTTTTGACGCTTATCAAACGAACACTTGTAAAACCGATGTGTTCGCTCCTTTCGCTCTAAAACAGCGTCTGCCTTTGTTTTAAATACGAATACACGCTTTTTGAGCAGTTCTGAGAGATTAAGTTTTGACGTGTATCCCACGAACGCTTGTAAATGCGATGTGTTCGCTCCTTTCGCTCTAAAACAGCGTCTGCCTTTGTTTTAAATACGAATACACGCTTTTTGAGCAGTTCTGAGAGATTAAGTTTTGACGTGTATCTGACGAACGCTTGTAAATGCGATGTGTTCGCTCCTTTCGCTCTAAAACAGCGTCTGCCTTTGTTTTAAATACGAATACACGCTTTTTGAGCAGTTCTGAGAGATTAAGTTTTGACGTGTATCCCACGAACGCTTGTAAATTCGATGTGTTTAGATCTCGCTCGTTTCGCTCTAAACTAACTTCACCCGTTCTTTTAAAAAGGAATATACGCTTTTCCCGCAGTTCTGAGAGATTAAGTTTTGACGCTTATCAAACGAACACTTGTAAAACCGATGTGTTCGCTCCTTTCGCTCTAAAACAGCGTCTGCCTTTGTTTTAAATTCGAATACACGCTTTTTGAGCAGTTCTGAAAGAATAAGTTTTGACGTGTATCCCACGAACGCTTGTAATTGCGATGTGTTTAGATCTCGCTCGTTTCGCTCTAAACTAGCTTCACCCGTTCTTTTAAAAAGGAATATACGCTTTTCCCGCAGTTCTGAGAGATTAAGTTTTGACGCTTATCAAACGAACACTTGTAAAACCGATGTGTTCGCTCCTTTCGCTCTAAAACAGCGTCTGCCTTTGTTTTAAATTCGAATACACGCTTTTTGAGCAGTTCTGAAAGAATAAGTTTTGACGTGTATCCCACGAACGCTTGTAAATTCGATGTGTTTAGATCTCGCTCGTTTCGCTCTAAACTAACTTCACCCGTTCTTTTAAAAAGGAATATACGCTTTTCCCGCAGTTCTGAGAGAATAAGTTTTGACGCTTATCAAACGAACACTTGTAAAACCGATGTGTTCGCTCCTTTCGCTCTAAAACAGCGTCTGCCTTTGTTTTAAATACGAATACACGCTTTTTGAGCAGTTCTGAGAGATTAAGTTTTGACGTGTATCCCACGAACGCTTGTAAATGCGATGTGTTCGCTCCTTTCGCTCTAAAACAGCGTCTGCCTTTGTTTTAAATACGAATACACGCTTTTTGAGCAGTTCTGAGAGATTAAGTTTTGACGTGTATCTGACGAACGCTTGTAAATGCGATGTGTTCGCTCCTTTCGCTCTAAAACAGCGTCTGCCTTTGTTTTAAATACGAATACACGCTTTTTGAGCAGTTCTGAGAGATTAAGTTTTGACGTGTATCCCACGAACGCTTGTAAATGCGATGTGTTTAGATCTCGCTCGTTTCGCTCTAAACTAACTTCGCCCGTTCTTTTAAAAAGGACTACACGCTTTTCCCGCAGTTCTGAGAGATTAAGTTTTGACGCTTATCAAACCAACACTTGTAAAACCGATGTGTTCGCTCCTTTCGCTCTAAAACAGCGTCTGCCTTTGTTTTAAATACGAATACACGCTTTTTGAGCAGTTCTGAGAGATTAAGTTTTGACGTGTATCCCACGAACGCTTGTAAATGCGATGTGTTTAGATCTCGCTCGTTTCGCTCTAAACTAACTTCACCCGTTCTTTTAAAAAGGAATACACGCTTTTCCCGCAGTTCTGAGAGATTAAGTTTTGACGCTTATCAAACCAACACTTGTAAAACCGATGTGTTCGCTCCTTTCGCTCTAAAACAGCGTCTGCCTTTGTTTTAAATACGAATACACGCTTTTTGAGCAGTTCTGAGAGATTAAGTTTTGACGTGTATCCCACGAACGCTTGTAAATGCGATGTGTTTAGATCTCGCTCGTTTCGCTCTAAACTAACTTCACCCGTTCTTTTAAAAAGGAATATACGCTTTTCCCGCAGTTCTGAGAGATTAAGTTTTGACGCTTATCAAACGAACACTTGTAAAACCGATGTGTTCGCTCCTTTCGCTCTAAAACAGCGTCTGCCTTTGTTTTAAATACGAATACACGCTTTTTGAGCAGTTCTGAGAGATTAAGTTTTGACGTGTATCCCACGAACGCTTGTAATTGCGATGTGTTTAGATCTCGCTCGTTTCGCTCTAAACTAGCTTCACCCGTTCTGTTAAAAAGGAATATACGCTTTTCCCGCAGTTCTGAGAGATTAAGTTTTGACGCTTATCAAACGAACACTTGTAAAACCGATGTGTTCGCTCCTTTCGCTCTAAAACAGCGTCTGCCTTTGTTTTAAATACGAATACACGCTTTTTGAGCAGTTCTGAGAGATTAAGTTTTGACGTGTATCCCACGAACGCTTGTAAATGCGATGTGTTCGCTCCTTTCGCTCTAAAACAGCGTCTGCCTTTGTTTTAAATACGAATACACGCTTTTTGAGCAGTTCTGAGAGATTAAGTTTTGACGTGTATCCCACGAACGCTTGCAAATGCGATGTGTTTAGATCTCGCTCGTTTCGCTCTAAACTAACTTCACCCGTTCTTTTAAAAAGGAATACACGCTTTTCCCGCAGTTCTGAGAGATTAGGTTTTGACGCTTATCAAACGAACACTTGTAAAACCGATGTGTTCGCTCCTTTCGCTCTAAAACAGCGTCTGCCTTTGTTTTAAATACGAATACACGCTTTTTGAGCAGTTCTGGGAGATTAAGTTTTGACGTGTATCCCACGAACGCTTGTAAATGCGATGTGTTTAGATCTCGCTCGTTTCGCTCTAAACTAACTTCACCCGTTCTTTTAAAAAGGAATACACGCTTTTCCCGCAGTTCTGAGAGATTAAGTTTTGACGCTTATCAAACGAACACTTGTAAAACCGATGTGTTCGCTCCTTTCGCTCTAAAACAGCGTCTGCCTTTGTTTTAAATACGAATACACGCTTTTTGAGCAGTTCTGAGAGATTAAGTTTTGACGTGTATCCCACGAACGCTTGTAAATGCGATGTGTTCGCTCCTTTCGCTCTAAAACAGCGTCTGCCTTTGTTTTAAATACGAATACACGCTTTTTGAGCAGTTCTGAGAGATTAAGTTTTGACGTGTTGTCCCACGAACGCTTGTAAATGCGATGTGTTTAGATCTCGCTCGTTTCGCTCTAAACTAACTTCACCCGTTCTTTTAAAAAGGAATACACGCTTTTCCCGCAGTTCTGAGAGATTAAGTGTTGACGCTTATCAAACGAACACTTGTAAAACCGATGTGTTCGCTCCTTTCGCTCTAAAACAGCGTCTGCCTTTGTTTTAAATACGAATACACGCTTTTTGAGCAGTTCTGAGAGATTAAGTTTTGACGTGTATCCCACGAACGCTTGTAAATGCGATGTGTTTAGATCTCGCTCGTTTCGCTCTAAACTAACTTCACCCGTTCTTTTAAAAAGGAATATACGCTTTTCCCGCAGTTCTGAGAGATTAAGTTTTGACGCTTATCAAACGAACACTTGTAAAACCGATGTGTTCGCTCCTTTCGCTCTAAAACAGCGTCTGCATTTGTTTTAAATACGAATACACGCTTTTTGAGCAGTTCTGAGAGATTAAGTTTTGACGTGTATCCCACGAACGCTTGTAAATGCGATGTGTTTAGATCTCGCTCGTTTCGCTCTAAACTAACTTCACCCGTTCTTTTAAAAAGGAATACACGCTTTTCCCGCAGTTCTGAGAGATTAAGTTTTGACGCTTATCAAACGAACACTTGTAAAACCGATGTGTTTGCTCCTTTCGCTCTAAAAGAGCGTCTCCCTTTGTTTTAAATACGAATACACGCTTTTTGAGCAGTTCTGAAAGAATAAGTTTTGACGTGTATCCCACGAACGCTTGTAAATGCGATGTGTTTAGATCTCGCTCGTTTCGCTCTAAACTAGCTTCACCCGTTCTTTTAAAAAGGAATACACGCTTTTCCCGCAGTTCTGAGAGATTAAGTTTTGACGCTTATCAAACGAACACTTGTAAAACCGATGTGTTCGCTCCTTTCGCTCTAAAACAGCGTCTGCCTTTGTTTTAAATACGAATACACGCTTTTTGAGCAGTTCTGGGAGATTAAGTTTTGACGTGTATCCCACGAACGCTTGTAAATGCGATGTGTTTAGATCTCGCTCGTTTCGCTCTAAACTAGCTTCACCCGTTCTTTTAAAAAGGAATACACGCTTTTCCCGCAGTTCTGAGAGATTAAGTTTTGACGCTTATCAAACGAACACTTGTAAAACCGATGTGTTCGCTCCTTTCGCTCTAAAACAGCGTCTGCCTTTGTTTTAAATACGAATACACGCTTTTTGAGCAGTTCTGGGAGATTAAGTTTTGACGTGTATCCCACGAACGCTTGTAAATGCGATGTGTTTAGATCTCGCTCGTTTCGCTCTAAACTAGCTTCACCCGTTCTTTTAAAAAGGAATACACGCTTTTCCCGCAGTTCTGAGAGATTACGTTTTGACGCTTATCAAACGAACACTTGTAAAACCGATGTGTTCGCTCCTTTCGCTCTAAAACAGCGTCTGCCTTTGTTTTAAATACGAATACACGCTTTTTGAGCAGTTCTGAGAGATTAAGTTTTGACGTGTATCCCACGAACGCTTGTAATTGCGATGTGTTTAGATCTCGCTCGTTTCGCTCTAAACTAACTTCACCCGTTCTTTTAAAAAGGAATATACGCTTTTCCCGCAGTTCTGAGAGATTAAGTTTTGACGCTTATCAAACGAACACTTGTAAAACCGATGTGTTCGCTCCTTTCGCTCTAAAACAGCGTCTGCCTTTGTTTTAAATACGAATACACGCTTTTTGAGCAGTTCTGAGAGATTAAGTTTTGACGTGTATCCCACGAACGCTTGTAAATGCGATGTGTTTAGATCTCGCTCGTTTCGCTCTAAACTAACTTCACCCGTTCTTTTAAAAAGGAATACACGCTTTTCCCGCAGTTCTGAGAGATTAAGTTTTGACGCTTATCAAACGAACACTTGTAAAACCGATGTGTTCGCTCCTTTCGCTCTAAAACAGCGTCTGCCTTTGTTTTAAATACGAATACACGCTTTTTGAGCAGTTCTGAGAGATTAAGTTTTGACGTGTATCCCACGAACGCTTGTAATTGCGATGTGTTTAGATCTCGCTCGTTTCGCTCTAAACTAGCTTCACCCGTTCTTTTAAAAAGGAATATACGCTTTTCCCGCAGTTCTGAGAGATTAAGTTTTGACGCTTATCAAACGAACACTTGTAAAACCGATGTGTTCGCTCCTTTCGCTCTAAAACAGCGTCTGCCTTTGTTTTAAATACGAATACACGCTTTTTGAGCAGTTCTGAAAGAATAAGTTTTGACGTGTATCCCACGAACGCTTGTAAATGCGATGTGTTTAGATCTCGCTCGTTTCGCTCTAAACTAGCTTCACCCGTTCTTTTAAAAAGGAATACACGCTTTTCCCGCAGTTCTGAGAGATTAAGTTTTGACGCTTATCAAACGAACACTTGTAAAACCGATGTGTTCGCTCCTTTCGCTCTAAAACAGCGTCTGCCTTTGTTTTAAATACGAATACACGCTTTTTGAGCAGTTCTGAGAGATTAAGTTTTGACGTGTATCCCACGAACGCTTGTAAATGCGATGTGTTTAGATCTCGCTCGTTTCGCTCTAAACTAGCTTCACCCGTTCTTTTAAAAAGGAATACACGCTTTTCCCGCAGTTCTGAGAGATTAAGTTTTGACGCTTATCAAACGAACACTTGTAAAACCGATGTGTTCGCTCCTTTCGCTCTAAAACAGCGTCTGCCTTTGTTTTAAATACGAATACACGCTTTTTGAGCAGTTCTGGGAGATTAAGTTTTGACGTGTATCCCACGAACGCTTGTAAATGCGATGTGTTTAGATCTCGCTCGTTTCGCTCTAAACTAGCTTCACCCGTTCTTTTAAAAAGGAATACACGCTTTTCCCGCAGTTCTGAGAGATTAAGTTTTGACGCTTATCAAACGAACACTTGTAAAACCGATGTGTTCGCTCCTTTCGCTCTAAAACAGCGTCTGCCTTTGTTTTAAATACGAATACACGCTTTTTGAGCAGTTCTGAAAGAATAAGTTTTGACGTGTATCCCACGAACGCTTGTAAATGCGATGTGTTTAGATCTCGCTCGTTTCGCTCTAAACTAGCTTCACCCGTTCTTTTAAAAAGGAATACACGCTTTTCCCGCAGTTCTGAGAGATTAAGTTTTGACGCTTATCAAACGAACACTTGTAAAACCGATGTGTTCGCTCCTTTCGCTCTAAAACAGCGTCTGCCTTTGTTTTAAATACGAATACACGCTTTTTGAGCAGTTCTGAAAGAATAAGTTTTGACGTGTATCCCACGAACGCTTGTAAATGCGATGTGTTTAGATCTCGCTCGTTTCGCTCTAAACTAGCTTCACCCGTTCTTTTAAAAAGGAATACACGCTTTTCCCGCAGTTCTGAGAGATTAAGTTTTGACGCTTATCAAACGAACACTTGTAAAACCGATGTGTTCGCTCCTTTCGCTCTAAAACAGCGTCTGCCTTTGTTTTAAATACGAATACACGCTTTTTGAGCAGTTCTGAGAGATTAAGTTTTGACGTGTATCCCACGAACGCTTGCAAATGCGATGTGTTTAGATCTCGCTCGTTTCGCTCTAAACTAACTTCACCCGTTCTTTTAAAAAGGAATACACGCTTTTCCCGCAGTTCTGAGAGATTAAGTTTTGACGCTTATCAAACGAACACTTGTAAAACCGATGTGTTCGCTCCTTTCGCTCTAAAACAGCGTCTGCCTTTGTTTTAAATACGAATACACGCTTTTTGAGCAGTTCTGAAAGAATAAGTTTTGACGTGTATCCCACGAACGCTTGCAAATGCGATGTGTTTAGATCTCGCTCGTTTCGCTCTAAACTAGCTTCACCCGTTCTTTTAAAAAGGAATACACGCTTTTCCCGCAGTTCTGAGAGATTAAGTTTTGACGCTTATCAAACGAACACTTGTAAAACCGATGTGTTCGCTCCTTTCGCTCTAAAACAGCGTCTGCCTTTGTTTTAAATACGAATACACGCTTTTTGAGCAGTTCTGAGAGATTAAGTTTTGACGTGTATCCCACGAACGCTTGTAAATGCGATGTGTTTAGATCTCGCTCGTTTCGCTCTAAACTAGCTTCACCCGTTCTTTTAAAAAGGAATACACGCTTTTCCCGCAGTTCTGAGAGATTAAGTTTTGACGCTTATCAAACGAACACTTGTAAAACCGATGTGTTCGCTCCTTTCGCTCTAAAACAGCGTCTGCCTTTGTTTTAAATACGAATACACGCTTTTTGAGCAGTTCTGAGAGATTAAGTTTTGACGTGTATCCCACGAACGCTTGTAAATGCGATGTGTTTAGATCTCGCTCGTTTCGCTCTAAACTAACTTCACCCGTTCTTTTAAAAAGGAATACACGCTTTTCCCGCAGTTCTGAGAGATTAAGTTTTGACGCTTATCAAACGAACACTTGTAAAACCGATGTGTTCGCTCCTTTCGCTCTAAAACAGCGTCTGCCTTTGTTTTAAATACGAATACACGCTTTTTGAGCAGTTCTGAGAGATTAAGTTTTGACGTGTATCCCACGAACGCTTGTAAATGCGATGTGTTTAGATCTCGCTCGTTTCGCTCTAAACTAGCTTCACCCGTTCTTTTAAAAAGGAATACACGCTTTTCCCGCAGTTCTGAGAGATTAAGTTTTGACGCTTATCAAACGAACACTTGTAAAACCGATGTGTTCGCTCCTTTCGCTCTAAAACAGCGTCTGCCTTTGTTTTAAATACGAATACACGCTTTTTGAGCAGTTCTGAGAGATTAAGTTTTGACGTGTATCCCACGAACGCTTGTAAATGCGATGTGTTTAGATCTCGCTCGTTTCGCTCTAAACTAGCTTCACCCGTTCTTTTAAAAAGGAATACACGCTTTTCCCGCAGTTCTGAGAGATTAAGTTTTGACGCTTATCAAACGAACACTTGTAAAACCGATGTGTTCGCTCCTTTCGCTCTAAAACAGCGTCTGCCTTTGTTTTAAATACGAATACACGCTTTTTGAGCAGTTCTGAGAGATTAAGTTTTGACGTGTATCCCACGAACGCTTGTAAATGCGATGTGTTTAGATCTCGCTCGTTTCGCTCTAAACTAGCTTCACCCGTTCTTTTAAAAAGGAATACACGCTTTTCCCGCAGTTCTGAGAGATTAAGTTTTGACGCTTATCAAACGAACACTTGTAAAACCGATGTGTTCGCTCCTTTCGCTCTAAAACAGCGTCTGCCTTTGTTTTAAATACGAATACACGCTTTTTGAGCAGTTCTGAGAGATTAAGTTTTGACGTGTATCCCACGAACGCTTGCAAATGCGATGTGTTTAGATCTCGCTCGTTTCGCTCTAAACTAGCTTCACCCGTTCTTTTAAAAAGGAATACACGCTTTTCCCGCAGTTCTGAGAGATTAAGTTTTGACGCTTATCAAACGAACACTTGTAAAACCGATGTGTTCGCTCCTTTCGCTCTAAAACAGCGTCTGCCTTTGTTTTAAATACGAATACACGCTTTTTGAGCAGTTCTGAGAGATTAAGTTTTGACGTGTATCCCACGAACGCTTGTAAATGCGATGTGTTTAGATCTCGCTCGTTTCGCTCTAAACTAGCTTCACCCGTTCTTTTAAAAAGGAATACACGCTTTTCCCGCAGTTCTGAGAGATTAAGTTTTGACGCTTATCAAACGAACACTTGTAAAACCGATGTGTTCGCTCCTTTCGCTCTAAAACAGCGTCTGCCTTTGTTTTAAATACGAATACACGCTTTTTGAGCAGTTCTGAAAGAATAAGTTTTGACGTGTATCCCACGAACGCTTGCAAATGCGATGTGTTTAGATCTCGCTCGTTTCGCTCTAAACTAGCTTCACCCGTTCTTTTAAAAAGGAATACACGCTTTTCCCGCAGTTCTGAGAGATTAAGTTTTGACGCTTATCAAACGAACACTTGTAAAACCGATGTGTTCGCTCCTTTCGCTCTAAAACAGCGTCTGCCTTTGTTTTAAATACGAATACACGCTTTTTGAGCAGTTCTGAGAGATTAAGTTTTGACGTGTATCCCACGAACGCTTGTAAATGCGATGTGTTCGCTCCTTTCGCTCTAAAACAGCGTCTGCCTTTGTTTTAAATACGAATACACGCTTTTTGAGCAGTTCTGAGAGATTAAGTTTTGACGTGTATCCCACGAACGCTTGTAAATGCGATGTGTTTAGATCTCGCTCGTTTCGCTCTAAACTAGCTTCACCCGTTCTTTTAAAAAGGAATACACGCTTTTCCCGCAGTTCTGAGAGATTAAGTTTTGACGCTTATCAAACGAACACTTGTAAAACCGATGTGTTCGCTCCTTTCGCTCTAAAACAGCGTCTGCCTTTGTTTTAAATACGAATACACGCTTTTTGAGCAGTTCTGAGAGATTAAGTTTTGACGTGTATCCCACGAACGCTTGTAAATGCGATGTGTTCGCTCCTTTCGCTCTAAAACAGCGTCTGCCTTTGTTTTAAATACGAATACACGCTTTTTGAGCAGTTCTGAGAGATTAAGTTTTGACGTGTATCTGACGAACGCTTGTAAATGCGATGTGTTCGCTCCTTTCGCTCTAAAACAGCGTCTGCCTTTGTTTTAAATACGAATACACGCTTTTTGAGCAGTTCTGAGAGATTAAGTTTTGACGTGTATCCCACGAACGCTTGTAAATGCGATGTGTTTAGATCTCGCCCGTTTCGCTCTAAACTAACTTCAGCCGTTCTTTTAAAAAGGAATATACGCTTTTCCCGCAGTTCTGAGAGATTAAGTTTTGACGCTTATCAAACGAACACTTGTAAAACCGATGTGTTCGCTCCTTTCGCTCTAAAACAGCGTCTTCCTTTGTTTTAAATACGAATACACGCTTTTTGAGCAGTTCTGAGAGATTAAGTTTTGACGTGTATCCCACGAACGCTTGTAATTGCGATGTGTTTAGATCTCGCTCGTTTCGCTCTAAACTAGCTTCACCCGTTCTGTTAAAAAGGAATATACGCTTTTCCCGCAGTTCTGAGAGATTAAGTTTTGACGCTTATCAAACGAACACTTGTAAAACCGATGTGTTCGCTCCTTTCGCTCTAAAACAGCGTCTGCCTTTGTTTTAAATACGAATACACGCTTTTTGAGCAGTTCTGAGAGATTAAGTTTTGACGTGTATCCCACGAACGCTTGTAAATGCGATGTGTTCGCTCCTTTCGCTCTAAAACAGCGTCTGCCTTTGTTTTAAATACGAATACACGCTTTTTGAGCAGTTCTGAGAGATTAAGTTTTGACGTGTATCCCACGAACGCTTGCAAATGCGATGTGTTTAGATCTCGCTCGTTTCGCTCTAAACTAACTTCACCCGTTCTTTTAAAAAGGAATACACGCTTTTCCCGCAGTTCTGAGAGATTAGGTTTTGACGCTTATCAAACGAACACTTGTAAAACCGATGTGTTCGCTCCTTTCGCTCTAAAACAGCGTCTGCCTTTGTTTTAAATACGAATACACGCTTTTTGAGCAGTTCTGGGAGATTAAGTTTTGACGTGTATCCCACGAACGCTTGTAAATGCGATGTGTTTAGATCTCGCTCGTTTCGCTCTAAACTAGCTTCACCCGTTCTTTTAAAAAGGAATACACGCTTTTCCCGCAGTTCTGAGAGATTAAGTTTTGACGCTTATCAAACGAACACTTGTAAAACCGATGTGTTCGCTCCTTTCGCTCTAAAACAGCGTCTGCCTTTGTTTTAAATACGAATACACGCTTTTTGAGCAGTTCTGAGAGATTAAGTTTTGACGTGTATCCCACGAACGCTTGTAAATGCGATGTGTTCGCTCCTTTCGCTCTAAAACAGCGTCTGCCTTTGTTTTAAATACGAATACACGCTTTTTGAGCAGTTCTGAGAGATTAAGTTTTGACGTGTTGTCCCACGAACGCTTGTAAATGCGATGTGTTTAGATCTCGCTCGTTTCGCTCTAAACTAACTTCACCCGTTCTTTTAAAAAGGAATACACGCTTTTCCCGCAGTTCTGAGAGATTAAGTTTTGACGCTTATCAAACGAACACTTGTAAAACCGATGTGTTCGCTCCTTTCGCTCTAAAACAGCGTCTGCCTTTGTTTTAAATACGAATACACGCTTTTTGAGCAGTTCTGAGAGATTAAGTTTTGACGTGTATCCCACGAACGCTTGTAAATGCGATGTGTTTAGATCTCGCTCGTTTCGCTCTAAACTAACTTCACCCGTTCTTTTAAAAAGGAATATACGCTTTTCCCGCAGTTCTGAGAGATTAAGTTTTGACGCTTATCAAACGAACACTTGTAAAACCGATGTGTTCGCTCCTTTCGCTCTAAAACAGCGTCTGCATTTGTTTTAAATACGAATACACGCTTTTTGAGCAGTTCTGAGAGATTAAGTTTTGACGTGTATCCCACGAACGCTTGTAAATGCGATGTGTTTAGATCTCGCTCGTTTCGCTCTAAACTAACTTCACCCGTTCTTTTAAAAAGGAATACACGCTTTTCCCGCAGTTCTGAGAGATTAAGTTTTGACGCTTATCAAACGAACACTTGTAAAACCGATGTGTTCGCTCCTTTCGCTCTAAAACAGCGTCTGCCTTTGTTTTAAATACGAATACACGCTTTTTGAGCAGTTCTGAGAGATTAAGTTTTGACGTGTATCCCACGAACGCTTGTAAATGCGATGTGTTTAGATCTCGCTCGTTTCGCTCTAAACTAACTTCACCCGTTCTTTTAAAAAGGAATACACGCTTTTCCCGCAGTTCTGAGAGATTAAGTTTTGACGCTTATCAAACGAACACTTGTAAAACCGATGTGTTCGCTCCTTTCGCTCTAAAACAGCGTCTGCCTTTGTTTTAAATACGAATACACGCTTTTTGAGCAGTTCTGGGAGATTAAGTTTTGACGTGTATCCCACGAACGCTTGTAAATGCGATGTGTTTAGATCTCGCTCGTTTCGCTCTAAACTAGCTTCACCCGTTCTTTTAAAAAGGAATACACGCTTTTCCCGCAGTTCTGAGAGATTAAGTTTTGACGCTTATCAAACGAACACTTGTAAAACCGATGTGTTCGCTCCTTTCGCTCTAAAACAGCGTCTGCCTTTGTTTTAAATACGAATACACGCTTTTTGAGCAGTTCTGGGAGATTAAGTTTTGACGTGTATCCCACGAACGCTTGTAAATGCGATGTGTTTAGATCTCGCTCGTTTCGCTCTAAACTAGCTTCACCCGTTCTTTTAAAAAGGAATACACGCTTTTCCCGCAGTTCTGAGAGATTAAGTTTTGACGCTTATCAAACGAACACTTGTAAAACCGATGTGTTCGCTCCTTTCGCTCTAAAACAGCGTCTGCCTTTGTTTTAAATACGAATACACGCTTTTTGAGCAGTTCTGAAAGAATAAGTTTTGACGTGTATCCCACGAACGCTTGTAAATGCGATGTGTTTAGATCTCGCTCGTTTCGCTCTAAACTAGCTTCACCCGTTCTTTTAAAAAGGAATACACGCTTTTCCCGCAGTTCTGAGAGATTAAGTTTTGACGCTTATCAAACGAACACTTGTAAAACCGATGTGTTCGCTCCTTTCGCTCTAAAACAGCGTCTGCCTTTGTTTTAAATACGAATACACGCTTTTTGAGCAGTTCTGAAAGAATAAGTTTTGACGTGTATCCCACGAACGCTTGTAAATGCGATGTGTTTAGATCTCGCTCGTTTCGCTCTAAACTAGCTTCACCCGTTCTTTTAAAAAGGAATACACGCTTTTCCCGCAGTTCTGAGAGATTAAGTTTTGACGCTTATCAAACGAACACTTGTAAAACCGATGTGTTCGCTCCTTTCGCTCTAAAACAGCGTCTGCCTTTGTTTTAAATACGAATACACGCTTTTTGAGCAGTTCTGGGAGATTAAGTTTTGACGTGTATCCCACGAACGCTTGCAAATGCGATGTGTTTAGATCTCGCTCGTTTCGCTCTAGACTAACTTCACCCGTTCTTTTAAAAAGGAATACACGCTTTTCCCGCAGTTCTGAGAGATTAAGTTTTGACGCTTATCAAACGAACACTTGTAAAACCGATGTGTTCGCTCCTTTCGCTCTAAAACAGCGTCTGCCTTTGTTTTAAATACGAATACACGCTTTTTGAGCAGTTCTGAAAGAATAAGTTTTGACGTGTATCCCACGAACGCTTGCAAATGCGATGTGTTTAGATCTCGCTCGTTTCGCTCTAAACTAGCTTCACCCGTTCTTTTAAAAAGGAATACACGCTTTTCCCGCAGTTCTGAGAGATTAAGTTTTGACGCTTATCAAACGAACACTTGTAAAACCGATGTGTTCGCTCCTTTCGCTCTAAAACAGCGTCTGCCTTTGTTTTAAATACGAATACACGCTTTTTGAGCAGTTCTGAAAGAATAAGTTTTGACGTGTATCCCACGAACGCTTGTAAATGCGATGTGTTTAGATCTCGCTCGTTTCGCTCTAAACTAGCTTCACCCGTTCTTTTAAAAAGGAATACACGCTTTTCCCGCAGTTCTGAGAGATTAAGTTTTGACGCTTATCAAACGAACACTTGTAAAACCGATGTGTTCGCTCCTTTCGCTCTAAAACAGCGTCTGCCTTTGTTTTAAATACGAATACACGCTTTTTGAGCAGTTCTGAAAGAATAAGTTTTGACGTGTATCCCACGAACGCTTGCAAATGCGATGTGTTTAGATCTCGCTCGTTTCGCTCTAGACTAACTTCACCCGTTCTTTTAAAAAGGAATACACGCTTTTCCCGCAGTTCTGAGAGATTAAGTTTTGACGCTTATCAAACGAACACTTGTAAAACCGATGTGTTCGCTCCTTTCGCTCTAAAACAGCGTCTGCCTTTGTTTTAAATACGAATACACGCTTTTTGAGCAGTTCTGAGAGATTAAGTTTTGACGTGTATCCCACGAACGCTTGTAAATGCGATGTGTTCGCTCCTTTCGCTCTAAAACAGCGTCTGCCTTTGTTTTAAATACGAATACACGCTTTTTGAGCAGTTCTGAGAGATTAAGTTTTGACGTGTATCCCACGAACGCTTGTAAATGCGATGTGTTTAGATCTCGCTCGTTTCGCTCTAAACTAGCTTCACCCGTTCTTTTAAAAAGGAATACACGCTTTTCCCGCAGTTCTGAGAGATTAAGTTTTGACGCTTATCAAACGAACACTTGTAAAACCGATGTGTTCGCTCCTTTCGCTCTAAAACAGCGTCTGCCTTTGTTTTAAATACGAATACACGCTTTTTGAGCAGTTCTGAGAGATTAAGTTTTGACGTGTATCCCACGAACGCTTGTAAATGCGATGTGTTCGCTCCTTTCGCTCTAAAACAGCGTCTGCCTTTGTTTTAAATACGAATACACGCTTTTTGAGCAGTTCTGAGAGATTAAGTTTTGACGTGTATCTGACGAACGCTTGTAAATGCGATGTGTTCGCTCCTTTCGCTCTAAAACAGCGTCTGCCTTTGTTTTAAATACGAATACACGCTTTTTGAGCAGTTCTGAGAGATTAAGTTTTGACGTGTATCCCACGAACGCTTGTAAATGCGATGTGTTTAGATCTCGCCCGTTTCGCTCTAAACTAACTTCAGCCGTTCTTTTAAAAAGGAATATACGCTTTTCCCGCAGTTCTGAGAGATTAAGTTTTGACGCTTATCAAACGAACACTTGTAAAACCGATGTGTTCGCTCCTTTCGCTCTAAAACAGCGTCTTCCTTTGTTTTAAATACGAATACACGCTTTTTGAGCAGTTCTGAGAGATTAAGTTTTGACGTGTATCCCACGAACGCTTGTAATTGCGATGTGTTTAGATCTCGCTCGTTTCGCTCTAAACTAGCTTCACCCGTTCTGTTAAAAAGGAATATACGCTTTTCCCGCAGTTCTGAGAGATTAAGTTTTGACGCTTATCAAACGAACACTTGTAAAACCGATGTGTTCGCTCCTTTCGCTCTAAAACAGCGTCTGCCTTTGTTTTAAATACGAATACACGCTTTTTGAGCAGTTCTGAGAGATTAAGTTTTGACGTGTATCCCACGAACGCTTGTAAATGCGATGTGTTCGCTCCTTTCGCTCTAAAACAGCGTCTGCCTTTGTTTTAAATACGAATACACGCTTTTTGAGCAGTTCTGAGAGATTAAGTTTTGACGTGTATCCCACGAACGCTTGCAAATGCGATGTGTTTAGATCTCGCTCGTTTCGCTCTAAACTAGCTTCACCCGTTCTTTTAAAAAGGAATACACGCTTTTCCCGCAGTTCTGAGAGATTAAGTTTTGACGCTTATCAAACGAACACTTGTAAAACCGATGTGTTCGCTCCTTTCGCTCTAAAACAGCGTCTGCCTTTGTTTTAAATACGAATACACGCTTTTTGAGCAGTTCTGAGAGATTAAGTTTTGACGTGTATCCCACGAACGCTTGTAAATGCGATGTGTTTAGATCTCGCTCGTTTCGCTCTAAACTAACTTCACCCGTTCTTTTAAAAAGGAATACACGCTTTTCCCGCAGTTCTGAGAGATTACGTTTTGACGCTTATCAAACGAACACTTGTAAAACCGATGTGTTCGCTCCTTTCGCTCTAAAACAGCGTCTGCCTTTGTTTTAAATACGAATACACGCTTTTTGAGCAGTTCTGAAAGAATAAGTTTTGACGTGTATCCCACGAACGCTTGTAAATGCGATGTGTTTAGATCTCGCTCGTTTCGCTCTAAACTAGCTTCACCCGTTCTTTTAAAAAGGAATACACGCTTTTCCCGCAGTTCTGAGAGATTACGTTTTGACGCTTATCAAACGAACACTTGTAAAACCGATGTGTTCGCTCCTTTCGCTCTAAAACAGCGTCTGCCTTTGTTTTAAATACGAATACACGCTTTTTGAGCAGTTCTGAAAGAATAAGTTTTGACGTGTATCCCACGAACGCTTGTAAATGCGATGTGTTTAGATCTCGCTCGTTTCGCTCTAAACTAGCTTCACCCGTTCTTTTAAAAAGGAATACACGCTTTTCCCGCAGTTCTGAGAGATTAAGTTTTGACGCTTATCAAACGAACACTTGTAAAACCGATGTGTTCGCTCCTTTCGCTCTAAAACAGCGTCTGCCTTTGTTTTAAATAGGAATACACGCTTTTTGAGCAGTTCTGGGAGATTAAGTTTTGACGTGTATCCCACGAACGCTTGTAAATGCGATGTGTTTAGATCTCGCTCGTTTCGCTCTAAACTAGCTTCACCCGTTCTTTTAAAAAGGAATACACGCTTTTCCCGCAGTTCTGAGAGATTAAGTTTTGACGCTTATCAAACGAACACTTGTAAAACCGATGTGTTCGCTCCTTTCGCTCTAAAACAGCGTCTGCCTTTGTTTTAAATACGAATACACGCTTTTTGAGCAGTTCTGAAAGAATAAGTTTGGACGTGTATCCCACGAACGCTTGTAAATGCGATGTGTTTAGATCTCGCTCGTTTCGCTCTAAACTAGCTTCACCCGTTCTTTTAAAAAGGAATACACGCTTTTCCCGCAGTTCTGAGAGATTAAGTTTTGACGCTTATCAAACGAACACTTGTAAAACCGATGTGTTCGCTCCTTTCGGTCTAAAACAGCGTCTGCCTTTGTTTTAAATACGAATACACGCTTTTTGAGCAGTTCTGAAAGAATAAGTTTTGACGTGTATCCCACGAACGCTTGTAAATGCGATGTGTTTAGATCTCGCTCGTTTCGCTCTAAACTAGCTTCACCCGTTCTTTTAAAAAGGAATACACGCTTTTCCCGCAGTTCTGAGAGATTAAGTTTTGACGCTTATCAAACGAACACTTGTAAAACCGATGTGTTCGCTCCTTTCGCTCTAAAACAGCGTCTGCCTTTGTTTTAAATACGAATACACGCTTTTTGAGCAGTTCTGGGAGATTAAGTTTTGACGTGTATCCCACGAACGCTTGCAAATGCGATGTGTTTAGATCTCGCTCGTTTCGCTCTAGACTAACTTCACCCGTTCTTTTAAAAAGGAATACACGCTTTTCCCGCAGTTCTGAGAGATTAAGTTTTGACGCTTATCAAACGAACACTTGTAAAACCGATGTGTTCGCTCCTTTCGCTCTAAAACAGCGTCTGCCTTTGTTTTAAATACGAATACACGCTTTTTGAGCAGTTCTGGGAGATTAAGTTTTGACGTGTATCCCACGAACACTTGTAAAACCGATGTGTTCGCTCCTTTCGCTCTAAAACAGCGTCTGCCTTTGTTTTAAATACGAATACACGCTTTTTGAGCAGTTCTGAGAGATTAAGTTTTGACGTGTATCCCACGAACGCTTGCAAATGCGATGTGTTTAGATCTCGCTCGTTTCGCTCTAAACTAGCTTCACCCGTTCTTTTAAAAAGGAATACACGCTTTTCCCGCAGTTCTGAGAGATTAAGTTTTGACGCTTATCAAACGAACACTTGTAAAACCGATGTGTTCGCTCCTTTCGCTCTAAAACAGCGTCTGCCTTTGTTTTAAATACGAATACACGCTTTTTGAGCAGTTCTGAAAGAATAAGTTTTGACGTGTATCCCACGAACGCTTGTAAATGCGGTGTGTTTAGATCTCGCTCGTTTCGCTCTAAACTAGCTTCACCCGTTCCTTTAAAAAGGAATACACGCTTTTCCCGCAGTTCTGAGAGATTAAGTTTTGACGCTTATCAAACGAACACTTGTAAAACCGATGTGTTCGCTCCTTTCGCTCTAAAACAGCGTCTGCCTTTGTTTTAAATTCGAATACACGCTTTTTGAGCAGTTCTGAAAGAATAAGTTTTGACGTGTATCCCACGAACGCTTGTAAATGCGATGTGTTTAGATCTCGCTCGTTTCGCTCTAAACTAGCTTCACCCGTTCTTTTAAAAAGGAATACACGCTTTTCCCGCAGTTCTGAGAGATTAAGTTTTGACGCTTATCAAACGAACGCTTGTAAAACCGATGTGTTCGCTCCTTTCGCTCTAAAACAGCGTCTGCCTTTGTTTTAAATTCGAATACACGCTTTTTAGCAGTTCTGAAAGAATAAGTTTTGACGTGTATCCCACGAACGCTTGTAAATGCGATGTGTTTAGATCTCGCTCGTTTCGCTCTAAACTAGCTTCACCCGTTCTTTTAAAAAGGAATACACGCTTTTCCCGCAGTTCTGAGAGATTAAGTTTTGACGCTTATCAAACGAACACTTGTAAAACCGATGTGTTCGCTCCTTTCGCTCTAAAACAGCGTCTGCCTTTGTTTTAAATACAAATACACGCTTTTTGAGCAGTTCTGAAAGAATAAGTTTTGACGTGTATCCCACGAACGCTTGTAAATGCGATGTGTTTAGATCTCGCTCGTTTCGCTCTAAACTAGCTTCACCCGTTCTTTTAAAAAGGAATACACGCTTTTCCCGCAGTTCTGAGAGATTAAGTTTTGACGCTTATCAAACGAACACTTGTAAAACCGATGTGTTCGCTCCTTTCGCTCTAAAACAGCGCCTGCCTTTGTATTAAATACGAATACACGCTTTTTGAGCAGTTCTGGGAGATTAAGTTTTGACGTGTATCCCACGAACGCTTGCAAATGCGATGTGTTTAGATCTCGCTCGTTTCGCTCTAGACTAACTTCACCCGTTCTTTTAAAAAGGAATACACGCTTTTCCCGCAGTTCTGAGAGATTAAGTTTTGACGCTTATCAAACGAACACTTGTAAAACCGATGTGTTCGCTCCTTTCGCTCTAAAACAGCGTCTGCCTTTGTTTTAAATACGAATACACGCTTTTTGAATAGTTCTGAGAGATTAAGTTTTGACGTGTATCCCACGAACGCTTGTAAATGCGATGTGTTTAGATCTCGCTCGTTTCGCTCTAAACTAGCTTCACCCGTTCTTTTAAAAAGGAATACACGCTTTTCCCGCAGTTCTGAGAGATTAAGTTTTGACGCTTATCAAACGAACACTTGTAAAACCGATGTGTTCGCTCCTTTCGCTCTAAAACAGCGTCTGCCTTTGTTTTAAATACGAATACACGCTTTTTGAGCAGTTCTGGGAGATTAAGTTTTGACGTGTATCCCACGAACGCTTGCAAATGCGATGTGTTTAGATCTCGCTCGTTTCGCTCTAGACTAACTTCACCCGTTCTTTTAAAAAGGAATACACGCTTTTCCCGCAGTTCTGAGAGATAAAGTTTTGACGCTTATCAAACGAACACTTGTAAAACCGATGTGTTCGCTCCTTTCGCTCTAAAACAGCGTCTGCCTTTGTTTTAAATACGAATACACGCTTTTTGAGCAGTTCTGGGAGATTAAGTTTTGACGTGTATCCCACGAACACTTGTAAAACCGATGTGTTCGCTCCTTTCGCTCTAAAACAGCGTCTGCCTTTGTTTTAAATACGAATACACGCTTTTTGAGCAGTTCTGAGAGATTAAGTTTTGACGTGTATCCCACGAACGCTTGCAAATGCGATGTGTTTAGATCTCGCTCGTTTCGCTCTAAACTAGCTTCACCCGTTCTTTTAAAAAGGAATACACGCTTTTCCCGCAGTTCTGAGAGATTAGGTTATGACGCTTATCAAACGAACACTTGTAAAACCGATGTGTTCGCTCCTTTCGCTCTAAAACAGCGTCTGCCTTTGTTTTAAATACGAATACACGCTTTTTGAGCAGTTCTGGGAGATTAAGTTTTGACGTGTATCCCACGAACACTTGTAAAACCGATGTGTTCGCTCCTTTCGCTCTAAAACAGCGTCTGCCTTTGTTTTAAATACGAATACACGCTTTTTGAGCAGTTCTGGGAGATTAAGTTTTGACGTGTATCCCACGAACGCTTGCAAATGCGATGTGTTTAGATCTCGCTCGTTTCGCTCTAAACTAGCTTCACCCGTTCTTTTAAAAAGGAATACACGCTTTTCCCGCAGTTCTGAGAGATTAAGTTTTGACGCTTATCAAACGAACACTTGTAAAACCGATGCGTTCGCTCCTTTCGCTCTAAAACAGCGTCTGCCTTTGTTTTAAATACGAATACACGCTTTTTGAGCAGTTCTGAGAGATTAAGTTTTGACGTGTATCCCACGAACACTTGTAAAACCTTTGTGTTCGCTCCTTTCGCTCTAAAACAGCGTCTGCCTTTGTTTTAAATACGAATACACGCTTTTTGAGCAGTTCTGAGAGATTAAGTTTTGACGTGTATCCCACGAACGCTTGCAAATGCGATGTGTTTAGATCTCGCTCGTTTCGCTCTAAACTAGCTTCACCCGTTCTTTTAAAAAGGAATACACGCTTTTCCCGCAGTTCTGAGAGATTAAGTTTTGACGCTTATCAAACGAACACTTGTAAAACCGATGTGTTCGCTCCTTTCGCTCTAAAACAGCGTCTGCCTTTGTTTTAAATACGAATACACGCTTTTTGAGCAGTTCTGGGAGATTAAGTTTTGACGTGTATCCCACGAACACTTGTAAAACCGATGTGTTCGCTCCTTTCGCTCTAAAACAGCGTCTGCCTTTGTTTTAAATACGAATACACGCTTTTTGAGCAGTTCTGGGAGATTAAGTTTTGACGTGTATCCCACGAACGCTTGCAAATGCGATGTGTTTAGATCTCGCTCGTTTCGCTCTAAACTAGCTTCACCCGTTCTTTTAAAAAGGAATACACGCTTTTCCCGCAGTTCTGAGAGATTAAGTTTTGACGCTTATCAAACGAACACTTGTAAAACCGATGTGTTCGCTCCTTTCGCTCTAAAACAGCGTCTGCCTTTGTTTTAAATACGAATACACGCTTTTTGAGCAGTTCTGGGAGATTAAGTTTTGACGTGTATCCCACGAACGCTTGTAAATGCGATGTGTTTAGATCTCGCTCGTTTCGCTCTAAACTAGCTTCACCCGTTCTTTTAAAAAGGAATACACGCTTTTCCCGCAGTTCTGGGAGATTAAGTTTTGACGCTGTATCCCACGAACACTTGTAAAACCGATGTGTTCGCTCCTTTCGCTCTAAAACAGCGTCTGCCTGTGTTTTAAATACGAATACACGCTTTTTGAGCAGTTCTGAAAGAATAAGTTTTGACGTGTATCCCACGAACGCTTGTAAATGCGATGTGTTTAGATCTCGCTCGTTTCGCTCTAAACTAGCTTCACCCGTTCTTTTAAAAAGGAATACACGCTTTTCCCGCAGTTCTGAGAGATTAAGTTTTGACGCTTATCAAACGAACACTTGTAAAACCGATGTGTTCGCTCCTTTCGCTCTAAAACAGCGTCTGCCTTTGTTTTAAATACGAATACACGCTTTTTGAGCAGTTCTGGGAGATTAAGTTTTGACGTGTATCCCACGAACACTTGTAAAACCGATGTGTTCGCTCCTTTCGCTCTAAAACAGCGTCTGCCTTTGTTTTAAATACGAATACACGCTTTTTGAGCAGTTCTGGGAGATTAAGTTTTGACGTGTATCCCACGAACGCTTGCAAATGCGATGTGTTTAGATCTCGCTCGTTTCGCTCTAAACTAGCTTCACCCGTTCTTTTAAAAAGGAATACACGCTTTTCCCGCAGTTCTGAGAGATTAAGTTTTGACGCTTATCAAACGAACACTTGTAAAACCGATGCGTTCGCTCCTTTCGCTCTAAAACAGCGTCTGCCTTTGTTTTAAATACGAATACACGCTTTTTGAGCAGTTCTGAGAGATTAAGTTTTGACGTGTATCCCACGAACACTTGTAAAACCGATGTGTTCGCTCCTTTCGCTCTAAAACAGCGTCTGCCTTTGTTTTAAATACGAATACACGCTTTCTGAGCAGTTCTGAGAGATTAAGTTTTGACGTGTATCCCACGAACGCTTGCAAATGCGATGTGTTTAGATCTCGCTCGTTTCGCTCTAAACTAGCTTCACCCGTTCTTTTAAAAAGGAATACACGCTTTTCCCGCAGTTCTGAGAGATTAAGTTTTGACGCTTATCAAACGAACACTTGTAAAACCGATGTGTTCGCTCCTTTCGCTCTAAAACAGCGTCTGCCTTTGTTTTAAATACGAATACACGCTTTTTGAGCAGTTCTGAAAGAATAAGTTTTGACGTGTATCCCACGAACGCTTGTAAATGCGATGTGTTTAGATCTCGCTCGTTTCGCTCTAAACTAGCTTCACCCGTTCTTTTAAAAAGGAATACACGCTTTTCCCGCAGTTCTGAGAGATTAAGTTTTGACGCTTATCAAACGAACACTTGTAAAACCGATGTGTTCGCTCCTTTCGCTCTAAAACAGCGTCTGCCTTTGTTTTAAATACGAATACACGCTTTTTGAGCAGTTCTGAAAGAATAAGTTTTGACGTGTATCCCACGAACGCTTGTAAATGCGATGTGTTTAGATCTCGCTCGTTTCGCTCTAAACTAGCTTCACCCGTTCTTTTAAAAAGGAATACACGCTTTTCCCGCAGTTCTGAGAGATTAAGTTTTGACGCTTATCAAACGAACACTTGTAAAACCGATGTGTTCGCTCCTTTCGCTCTAAAACAGCGTCTGCCTTTGTTTTAAATACGAATACACGCTTTTTGAGCAGTTCTGAAAGAATAAGTTTTGACGTGTATCCCACGAACGCTTGTAAATGCGATGTGTTTAGATCTCGCTCGTTTCGCTCTAAACTAGCTTCACCCGTTCTTTTAAAAAGGAATACACGCTTTTCCCGCAGTTCTGAGAGATTAAGTTTTGACGCTTATCAAACGAACACTTGTAAAACCGATGTGTTCGCTCCTTTCGCTCTAAAACAGCGTCTGCCTTTGTTTTAAATACGAATACACGCTTTTTGAGCAGTTCTGAAAGAATAAGTTTTGACGTGTATCCCACGAACGCTTGTAAATGCGATGTGTTTAGATCTCGCTCGTTTCGCTCTAAACTAGCTTCACCCGTTCTTTTAAAAAGGAATACACGCTTTTCCCGCAGTTCTGAGAGATTAAGTTTTGACGCTTATCAAACGAACACTTGTAAAACCGATGTGTTCGCTCCTTTCGCTCTAAAACAGCGTCTGCCTTTGTTTTAAATACGAATACACGCTTTTTGAGCAGTTCTGAGAGATTAAGTTTTGACGTGTATCCCACGAACGCTTGTAAATGCGATGTGTTTAGATCTCGCTCGTTTCGCTCTAAACTAGCTTCACCCGTTCTTTTAAAAAGGAATACACGCTTTTCCCGCAGTTCTGAGAGATTAAGTTTTGACGCTTATCAAACGAACACTTGTAAAACCGATGTGTTCGCTCCTTTCGCTCTAAAACAGCGTCTGCCTTTGTTTTAAATACGAATACACGCTTTTTGAATAGTTCTGAGAGATTAAGTTTTGACGTGTATCCCACGAACGCTTGTAAATGCGATGTGTTTAGATCTCGCTCGTTTCGCTCTAAACTAGCTTCACCCGTTCTTTTAAAAAGGAATACACGCTTTTCCCGCAGTTCTGAGAGATTAAGTTTTGACGCTTATCAAACGAACACTTGTAAAACCGATGTGTTCGCTCCTTTCGCTCTAAAACAGCGTCTGCCTTTGTTTTAAATACGAATACACGCTTTTTGAGCAGTTCTGAAAGAATAAGTTTTGACGTGTATCCCACGAACGCTTGTAAATGCGATGTGTTTAGATCTCGCTCGTTTCGCTCTAAACTAGCTTCACCCGTTCTTTTAAAAAGGAATACACGCTTTTCCCGCAGTTCTGAGAGATTAAGTTTTGACGCTTATCAAACGAACACTTGTAAAACCGATGTGTTCGCTCCTTTCGCTCTAAAACAGCGTCTGCCTTTGTTTTAAATACGAATACACGCTTTTTGAGCAGTTCTGAGAGATTAAGTTTTGACGTGTATCCCACGAACGCTTGTAAATGCGATGTGTTTAGATCTCGCTCGTTTCGCTCTAAACTAGCTTCACCCGTTCTTTTAAAAAGGAATACACGCTTTTCCCGCAGTTCTGAGAGATTAAGTTTTGACGCTTATCAAACGAACACTTGTAAAACCGATGTGTTCGCTCCTTTCGCTCTAAAACAGCGTCTGCCTTTGTTTTAAATACGAATACACGCTTTTTGAGCAGTTCTGAAAGAATAAGTTTTGACGTGTATCCCACGAACGCTTGTAAATGCGATGTGTTTAGATCTCGCTCGTTTCGCTCTAAACTAGCTTCACCCGTTCTTTTAAAAAGGAATACACGCTTTTCCCGCAGTTCTGAGAGATTAAGTTTTGACGCTTATCAAACGAACACTTGTAAAACCGATGTGTTCGCTCCTTTCGCTCTAAAACAGCGTCTGCCTTTGTTTTAAATACGAATACACGCTTTTTGAGCAGTTCTGAAAGAATAAGTTTTGACGTGTATCCCACGAACGCTTGTAAATGCGATGTGTTTAGATCTCGCTCGTTTCGCTCTAAACTAGCTTCACCCGTTCTTTTAAAAAGGAATACACGCTTTTCCCGCAGTTCTGAGAGATTAAGTTTTGACGCTTATCAAACGAACACTTGTAAAACCGATGTGTTCGCTCCTTTCGCTCTAAAACAGCGTCTGCCTTTGTTTTAAATACGAATACACGCTTTTTGAGCAGTTCTGAAAGAATAAGTTTTGACGTGTATCCCACGAACGCTTGTAAATGCGATGTGTTTAGATCTCGCTCGTTTCGCTCTAAACTAGCTTCACCCGTTCTTTTAAAAAGGAATACACGCTTTTCCCGCAGTTCTGAGAGATTAAGTTTTGACGCTTATCAAACGAACACTTGTAAAACCGATGTGTTCGCTCCTTTCGCTCTAAAACAGCGTCTGCCTTTGTTTTAAATACGAATACACGCTTTTTGAGCAGTTCTGAGAGATTAAGTTTTGACGTGTATCCCACGAACGCTTGTAAATGCGATGTGTTTAGATCTCGCTCGTTTCGCTCTAAACTAGCTTCACCCGTTCTTTTAAAAAGGAATACACGCTTTTCCCGCAGTTCTGAGAGATTAAGTTTTGACGCTTATCAAACGAACACTTGTAAAACCGATGTGTTCGCTCCTTTCGCTCTAAAACAGCGTCTGCCTTTGTTTTAAATACGAATACACGCTTTTTGAGCAGTTCTGAGAGATTAAGTTTTGACGTGTATCCCACGAACGCTTGTAAATGCGATGTGTTTAGATCTCGCTCGTTTCGCTCTAAACTAGCTTCACCCGTTCTTTTAAAAAGGAATACACGCTTTTCCCGCAGTTCTGAGAGATTAAGTTTTGACGCTTATCAAACGAACACTTGTAAAACCGATGTGTTCGCTCCTTTCGCTCTAAAACAGCGTCTGCCTTTGTTTTAAATACGAATACACGCTTTTTGAGCAGTTCTGAAAGAATAAGTTTTGACGTGTATCCCACGAACGCTTGTAAATGCGATGTGTTTAGATCTCGCTCGTTTCGCTCTAAACTAGCTTCACCCGTTCTTTTAAAAAGGAATACACGCTTTTCCCGCAGTTCTGAGAGATTAAGTTTTGACGCTTATCAAACGAACACTTGTAAAACCGATGTGTTCGCTCCTTTCGCTCTAAAACAGCGTCTGCCTTTGTTTTAAATACGAATACACGCTTTTTGAGCAGTTCTGAGAGATTAAGTTTTGACGTGTATCCCACGAACGCTTGTAAATGCGATGTGTTTAGATCTCGCTCGTTTCGCTCTAAACTAGCTTCACCCGTTCTTTTAAAAAGGAATACACGCTTTTCCCGCAGTTCTGAGAGATTAAGTTTTGACGCTTATCAAACGAACACTTGTAAAACCGATGTGTTCGCTCCTTTCGCTCTAAAACAGCGTCTGCCTTTGTTTTAAATACGAATACACGCTTTTTGAGCAGTTCTGAGAGATTAAGTTTTGACGTGTATCCCACGAACGCTTGTAAATGCGATGTGTTTAGATCTCGCTCGTTTCGCTCTAAACTAGCTTCACCCGTTCTTTTAAAAAGGAATACACGCTTTTCCCGCAGTTCTGAGAGATTAAGTTTTGACGCTTATCAAACGAACACTTGTAAAACCGATGTGTTCGCTCCTTTCGCTCTAAAACAGCGTCTGCCTTTGTTTTAAATACGAATACACGCTTTTTGAGCAGTTCTGAGAGATTAAGTTTTGACGTGTATCCCACGAACGCTTGTAAATGCGATGTGTTTAGATCTCGCTCGTTTCGCTCTAAACTAGCTTCACCCGTTCTTTTAAAAAGGAATACACGCTTTTCCCGCAGTTCTGAGAGATTAAGTTATGACGCTTATCAAACGAACACTTGTAAAACCGATGTGTTCGCTCCTTTCGCTCTAAAACAGCGTCTGCCTTTGTTTTAAATACGAATACACGCTTTTTGAGCAGTTCTGAGAGATTAAGTTTTGACGTGTATCCCACGAACGCTTGTAAATGCGATGTGTTTAGATCTCGCTCGTTTCGCTCTAAACTAGCTTCACCCGTTCTTTTAAAAAGGAATACACGCTTTTCCCGCAGTTCTGAGAGATTAAGTTTTGACGCTTATCAAACGAACACTTGTAAAACCGATGTGTTCGCTCCTTTCGCTCTAAAACAGCGTCTGCCTTTGTTTTAAATACGAATACACGCTTTTTGAGCAGTTCTGAGAGATTAAGTTTTGACGTGTATCCCACGAACGCTTGTAAATGCGATGTGTTTAGATCTCGCTCGTTTCGCTCTAAACTAACTTCACCCGTTCTTTTAAAAAGGAATACACGCTTTTCCCGCAGTTCTGAGAGATTAAGTTTTGACGCTTATCAAACGAACACTTGTAAAACCGATGTGTTCGCTCCTTTCGCTCTAAAACAGCGTCTGCCTTTGTTTTAAATACGAATACACGCTTTTTGAGCAGTTCTGAGAGATTAAGTTTTGACGTGTATCCCACGAACGCTTGTAAATGCGATGTGTTTAGATCTCGCTCGTTTCGCTCTAAACTAGCTTCACCCGTTCTTTTAAAAAGGAATACACGCTTTTCCCGCAGTTCTGAGAGATTAAGTTATGACGCTTATCAAACGAACACTTGTAAAACCGATGTGTTCGCTCCTTTCGCTCTAAAACAGCGTCTGCCTTTGTTTTAAATACGAATACACGCTTTTTGAGCAGTTCTGAAAGAATAAGTTTTGACGTGTATCCCACGAACGCTTGTAAATGCGATGTGTTTAGATCTCGCTCGTTTCGCTCTAAACTAGCTTCACCCGTTCTTTTAAAAAGGAATACACGCTTTTCCCGCAGTTCTGAGAGATTAAGTTTTGACGCTTATCAAACGAACACTTGTAAAACCGATGTGTTCGCTCCTTTCGCTCTAAAACAGCGTCTGCCTTTGTTTTAAATACGAATACACGCTTTTTGAGCAGTTCTGAAAGAATAAGTTTTGACGTGTATCCCACGAACGCTTGTAAATGCGATGTGTTTAGATCTCGCTCGTTTCGCTCTAAACTAGCTTCACCCGTTCTTTTAAAAAGGAATACACGCTTTTCCCGCAGTTCTGAGAGATTAAGTTTTGACGCTTATCAAACGAACACTTGTAAAACCGATGTGTTCGCTCCTTTCGCTCTAAAACAGCGTCTGCCTTTGTTTTAAATACGAATACACGCTTTTTGAGCAGTTCTGAGAGATTAAGTTTTGACGTGTATCCCACGAACGCTTGTAAATGCGATGTGTTCGCTCCTTTCGCTCTAAAACAGCGTCTGCCTTTGTTTTAAATACGAATACACGCTTTTTGAGCAGTTCTGAGAGATTAAGTTTTGACGTGTATCTGACGAACGCTTGTAAATGCGATGTGTTCGCTCCTTTCGCTCTAAAACAGCGTCTGCCTTTGTTTTAAATACGAATACACGCTTTTTGAGCAGTTCTGAGAGATTAAGTTTTGACGTGTATCCCACGAACGCTTGTAAATGCGATGTGTTTAGATCTCGCTCGTTTCGCTCTAAACTAACTTCGCCCGTTCTTTTAAAAAGGACTACACGCTTTTCCCGCAGTTCTGAGAGATTAAGTTTTGACGCTTATCAAACCAACACTTGTAAAACCGATGTGTTCGCTCCTTTCGCTCTAAAACAGCGTCTGCCTGTGTTTTAAATACGAATACACGCTTTTTGAGCAGTTCTGAGAGATTAAGTTTTGACGTGTATCCCACGAACGCTTGTAAATGCGATGTGTTTAGATCTCGCTCGTTTCGCTCTAAACTAACTTCACCCGTTCTTTTAAAAAGGAATACACGCTTTTCCCGCAGTTCTGAGAGATTAAGTTTTGACGCTTATCAAACGAACACTTGTAAAACCGATGTGTTCGCTCCTTTCGCTCTAAAACAGCGTCTGCCTTTGTTTTAAATACGAATACACGCTTTTTGAGCAGTTCTGAGAGATTAAGTTTTGACGTGTATCCCACGAACGCTTGTAAATGCGATGTGTTTAGATCTCGCTCGTTTCGCTCTAAACTAACTTCACCCGTTCTTTTAAAAAGGAATACACGCTTTTCCCGCAGTTCTGAGAGATTAAGTTTTGACGCTTATCAAACGAACACTTGTAAAACCGATGTGTTCGCTCCTTTCGCTCTAAAACAGCGTCTGCCTTTGTTTTAAATACGAATACACGCTTTTTGAGCAGTTCTGAGAGAATAAGTTTTGACGTGTATCCCACGAACGCTTGTAAATGCGATGTGTTTAGATCTCGCTCGTTTCGCTCTAAACTAGCTTCACCCGTTCTTTTAAAAAGGAATACACGCTTTTCCCGCAGTTCTGAGAGATTAAGTTTTGACGCTTATCAAACGAACACTTGTAAAACCGATGTGTTCGCTCCTTTCGCTCTAAAACAGCGTCTGCCTTTGTTTTAAATACGAATACACGCTTTTTGAGCAGTTCTGAGAGATTAAGTTTTGACGTGTATCCCACGAACGCTTGTAAATGCGATGTGTTTAGATCTCGCTCGTTTCGCTCTAAACTAGCTTCACCCGTTCTTTTAAAAAGGAATACACGCTTTTCCCGCAGTTCTGAGAGATTAAGTTTTGACGCTTATCAAACGAACACTTGTAAAACCGATGTGTTCGCTCCTTTCGCTCTAAAACAGCGTCTGCCTTTGTTTTAAATACGAATACACGCTTTTTGAGCAGTTCTGAGAGATTAAGTTTTGACGTGTATCCCACGAACGCTTGTAAATGCGATGTGTTTAGATCTCGCTCGTTTCGCTCTAAACTAGCTTCACCCGTTCTTTTAAAAAGGAATACACGCTTTTCCCGCAGTTCTGAGAGATTAAGTTTTGACGCTTATCAAACGAACACTTGTAAAACCGATGTGTTCGCTCCTTTCGCTCTAAAACAGCGTCTGCCTTTGTTTTAAATACGAATACACGCTTTTTGAGCAGTTCTGGGAGATTAAGTTTTGACGTGTATCCCACGAACGCTTGTAAATGCGATGTGTTTAGATCTCGCTCGTTTCGCTCTAAACTAGCTTCACCCGTTCTTTTAAAAAGGAATACACGCTTTTCCCGCAGTTCTGAGAGATTAAGTTTTGACGCTTATCAAACGAACACTTGTAAAACCGATGTGTTCGCTCCTTTCGCTCTAAAACAGCGTCTGCCTTTGTTTTAAATACGAATACACGCTTTTTGAGCAGTTCTGAGAGATTAAGTTTTGACGTGTATCCCACGAACGCTTGTAAATGCGATGTGTTTAGATCTCGCTCGTTTCGCTCTAAACTAGCTTCACCCGTTCTTTTAAAAAGGAATACACGCTTTTCCCGCAGTTCTGAGAGATTAAGTTTTGACGCTTATCAAACGAACACTTGTAAAACCGATGTGTTCGCTCCTTTCGCTCTAAAACAGCGTCTGCCTTTGTTTTAAATACGAATACACGCTTTTTGAGCAGTTCTGAGAGATTAAGTTTTGACGTGTATCCCACGAACGCTTGTAAATGCGATGTGTTTAGATCTCGCTCGTTTCGCTCTAAACTAGCTTCACCCGTTCTTTTAAAAAGGAATACACGCTTTTCCCGCAGTTCTGAGAGATTAAGTTTTGACGCTTATCAAACGAACACTTGTAAAACCGATGTGTTCGCTCCTTTCGCTCTAAAACAGCGTCTGCCTTTGTTTTAAATACGAATACACGCTTTTTGAGCAGTTCTGAGAGATTAAGTTTTGACGTGTATCCCACGAACGCTTGTAAATGCGATGTGTTTAGATCTCGCTCGTTTCGCTCTAAACTAGCTTCACCCGTTCTTTTAAAAAGGAATACACGCTTTTCCCGCAGTTCTGAGAGATTAAGTTTTGACGCTTATCAAACGAACACTTGTAAAACCGATGTGTTCGCTCCTTTCGCTCTAAAACAGCGTCTGCCTTTGTTTTAAATACGAATACACGCTTTTTGAGCAGTTCTGAGAGATTAAGTTTTGACGTGTATCCCACGAACGCTTGTAAATGCGATGTGTTTAGATCTCGCTCGTTTCGCTCTAAACTAGACTTCACCCGTTCTTTTAAAAAGGAATACACGCTTTTCCCGCAGTTCTGAGAGATTAAGTTTTGACGCTTATCAAACGAACACTTGTAAAACCGATGTGTTCGCTCCTTTCGCTCTAAAACAGCGTCTGCCTTTGTTTTAAATACGAATACACGCTTTTTGAGCAGTTCTGGGAGATTAAGTTTTGACGCTTATCAAACGAACACTTGTAAAACCGATGTGTTCGCTCCTTTCGCTCTAAAACAGCGTCTGCCTTTGTTTTAAATACGAATACACGCTTTTTGAGCAGTTCTGGGAGATTAAGTTTTGACGTGTATCCCACGAACGCTTGTAAATGCGATGTGTTTAGATCTCGCTCGTTTCGCTCTAAACTAGCTTCACCCGTTCTTTTAAAAAGGAATACACGCTTTTCCCGCAGTTCTGAGAGATTAAGTTTTGACGCTTATCAAACGAACACTTGTAAAACCGATGTGTTCGCTCCTTTCGCTCTAAAACAGCGTCTGCCTTTGTTTTAAATACGAATACACGCTTTTTGAGCAGTTCTGAGAGATTAAGTTTTGACGTGTATCCCACGAACGCTTGTAAATGCGATGTGTTTAGATCTCGCTCGTTTCGCTCTAAACTAGCTTCACCCGTTCTTTTAAAAAGGAATACACGCTTTTCCCGCAGTTCTGAGAGATTAAGTTTTGACGCTTATCAAACGAACACTTGTAAAACCGATGTGTTCGCTCCTTTCGCTCTAAAACAGCGTCTGCCTTTGTTTTAAATACGAATACACGCTTTTTGAGCAGTTCTGAGAGATTAAGTTTTGACGTGTATCCCACGAACGCTTGTAAATGCGATGTGTTTAGATCTCGCTCGTTTCGCTCTAAACTAGCTTCACCCGTTCTTTTAAAAAGGAATACACGCTTTTCCCGCAGTTCTGAGAGATTAAGTTTTGACGCTTATCAAACGAACACTTGTAAAACCGATGTGTTCGCTCCTTTCGCTCTAAAACAGCGTCTGCCTTTGTTTTAAATACGAATACACGCTTTTTGAGCAGTTCTGAAAGAATAAGTTTTGACGTGTATCCCACGAACGCTTGTAAATGCGATGTGTTTAGATCTCGCTCGTTTCGCTCTAAACTAGCTTCACCCGTTCTTTTAAAAAGGAATACACGCTTTTCCCGCAGTTCTGAGAGATTAAGTTTTGACGCTTATCAAACGAACACTTGTAAAACCGATGTGTTCGCTCCTTTCGCTCTAAAACAGCGTCTGCCTTTGTTTTAAATACGAATACACGCTTTTTGAGCAGTTCTGGGAGATTAAGTTTTGACGTGTATCCCACGAACGCTTGCAAATGCGATGTGTTTAGATCTCGCTCGTTTCGCTCTAGACTAACTTCACCCGTTCTTTTAAAAAGGAATACACGCTTTTCCCGCAGTTCTGAGAGATTAAGTTTTGACGCTTATCAAACGAACACTTGTAAAACCGATGTGTTCGCTCCTTTCGCTCTAAAACAGCGTCTGCCTTTGTTTTAAATACGAATACACGCTTTTTGAGCAGTTCTGGGAGATTAAGTTTTGACGTGTATCCCACGAACACTTGTAAAACCGATGTGTTCGCTCCTTTCGCTCTAAAACAGCGTCTGCCTTTGTTTTAAATACGAATACACGCTTTTTGAGCAGTTCTGAGAGATTAAGTTTTGACGTGTATCCCACGAACGCTTGCAAATGCGATGTGTTTAGATCTCGCTCGTTTCGCTCTAAACTAGCTTCACCCGTTCTTTTAAAAAGGAATACACGCTTTTCCCGCAGTTCTGAGAGATTAAGTTTTGACGCTTATCAAACGAACACTTGTAAAACCGATGTGTTCGCTCCTTTCGCTCTAAAACAGCGTCTGCCTTTGTTTTAAATACGAATACACGCTTTTTGAGCAGTTCTGGGAGATTAAGTTTTGACGTGTATCCCACGAACACTTGTAAAACCGATGTGTTCGCTCCTTTCGCTCTAAAACAGCGTCTGCCTTTGTTTTAAATACGAATACACGCTTTTTGAGCAGTTCTGGGAGATTAAGTTTTGACGTGTATCCCACGAACGCTTGCAAATGCGATGTGTTTAGATCTCGCTCGTTTCGCTCTAAACTAGCTTCACCCGTTCTTTTAAAAAGGAATACACGCTTTTCCCGCAGTTCTGAGAGATTAAGTTTTGACGCTTATCAAACGAACACTTGTAAAACCGATGCGTTCGCTCCTTTCGCTCTAAAACAGCGTCTGCCTTTGTTTTAAATACGAATACACGCTTTTTGAGCAGTTCTGAGAGATTAAGTTTTGACGTGTATCCCACGAACACTTGTAAAACCGATGTGTTCGCTCCTTTCGCTCTAAAACAGCGTCTGCCTTTGTTTTAAATACGAATACACGCTTTTTGAGCAGTTCTGAGAGATTAAGTTTTGACGTGTATCCCACGAACGCTTGCAAATGCGATGTGTTTAGATCTCGCTCGTTTCGCTCTAAACTAGCTTCACCCGTTCTTTTAAAAAGGAATACACGCTTTTCCCGCAGTTCTGAGAGATTAAGTTTTGACGCTTATCAAACGAACACTTGTAAAACCGATGTGTTCGCTCCTTTCGCTCTAAAACAGCGTCTGCCTTTGTTTTAAATACGAATACACGCTTTTTGAGCAGTTCTGAAAGAATAAGTTTTGACGTGTATCCCACGAACGCTTGTAAATGCGATGTGTTTAGATCTCGCTCGTTTCGCTCTAAACTAGCTTCACCCGTTCCTTTAAAAAGGAATACACGCTTTTCCCGCAGTTCTGAGAGATTAAGTTTTGACGCTTATCAAACGAACACTTGTAAAACCGATGTGTTCGCTCCTTTCGCTCTAAAACAGCGTCTGCCTTTGTTTTAAATTCGAATACACGCTTTTTGAGCAGTTCTGAAAGAATAAGTTTTGACGTGTATCCCACGAACGCTTGTAAATGCGATGTGTTTAGATCTCGCTCGTTTCGCTCTAAACTAGCTTCACCCGTTCTTTTAAAAAGGAATACACGCTTTTCCCGCAGTTCTGAGAGATTAAGTTTTGACGCTTATCAAACGAACACTTGTAAAACCGATGTGTTCGCTCCTTTCGCTCTAAAACAGCGTCTGCCTTTGTTTTAAATTCGAATACACGCTTTTTGAGCAGTTCTGAAAGAATAAGTTTTGACGTGTATCCCACGAACGCTTGTAAATGCGATGTGTTTAGATCTCGCTCGTTTCGCTCTAAACTAGCTTCACCCGTTCTTTTAAAAAGGAATACACGCTTTTCCCGCAGTTCTGAGAGATTAAGTTTTGACGCTTATCAAACGAACACTTGTAAAACCGATGTGTTCGCTCCTTTCGCTCTAAAACAGCGTCTGCCTTTGTTTTAAATACAAATACACGCTTTTTGAGCAGTTCTGAAAGAATAAGTTTTGACGTGTATCCCACGAACGCTTGTAAATGCGATGTGTTTAGATCTCGCTCGTTTCGCTCTAAACTAGCTTCACCCGTTCTTTTAAAAAGGAATACACGCTTTTCCCGCAGTTCTGAGAGATTAAGTTTTGACGCTTATCAAACGAACACTTGTAAAACCGATGTGTTCGCTCCTTTCGCTCTAAAACAGCGCCTGCCTTTGTTTTAAATACGAATACACGCTTTTTGAGCAGTTCTGGGAGATTAAGTTTTGACGTGTATCCCACGAACGCTTGCAAATGCGATGTGTTTAGATCTCGCTCGTTTCGCTCTAGACTAACTTCACCCGTTCTTTTAAAAAGGAATACACGCTTTTCCCGCAGTTCTGAGAGATTAAGTTTTGACGCTTATCAAACGAACACTTGTAAAACCGATGTGTTCGCTCCTTTCGCTCTAAAACAGCGTCTGCCTTTGTTTTAAATACGAATACACGCTTTTTGAATAGTTCTGAGAGATTAAGTTTTGACGTGTATCCCACGAACGCTTGTAAATGCGATGTGTTTAGATCTCGCTCGTTTCGCTCTAAACTAGCTTCACCCGTTCTTTTAAAAAGGAATACACGCTTTTCCCGCAGTTCTGAGAGATTAAGTTTTGACGCTTATCAAACGAACACTTGTAAAACCGATGTGTTCGCTCCTTTCGCTCTAAAACAGCGTCTGCCTTTGTTTTAAATACGAATACACGCTTTTTGAATAGTTCTGAGAGATTAAGTTTTGACGTGTATCCCACGAACGCTTGTAAATGCGATGTGTTTAGATCTCGCTCGTTTCGCTCTAAACTAGCTTCACCCGTTCTTTTAAAAAGGAATACACGCTTTTCCCGCAGTTCTGAGAGATTAAGTTTTGACGCTTATCAAACGAACACTTGTAAAACCGATGTGTTCGCTCCTTTCGCTCTAAAACAGCGTCTGCCTTTGTTTTAAATACGAATACACGCTTTTTGAGCAGTTCTGAGAGATTAAGTTTTGACGTGTATCCCACGAACGCTTGTAAATGCGATGTGTTTAGATCTCGCTCGTTTCGCTCTAAACTAGCTTCACCCGTTCTTTTAAAAAGGAATACACGCTTTTCCCGCAGTTCTGAGAGATTAAGTTTTGACGCTTATCAAACGAACACTTGTAAAACCGATGTGTTCGCTCCTTTCGCTCTAAAACAGCGTCTGCCTTTGTTTTAAATACGAATACACGCTTTTTGAGCAGTTCTGAGAGATTAAGTTTTGACGTGTATCCCACGAACGCTTGTAAATGCGATGTGTTTAGATCTCGCTCGTTTCGCTCTAAACTAGCTTCACCCGTTCTTTTAAAAAGGAATACACGCTTTTCCCGCAGTTCTGAGAGATTAAGTTTTGACGCTTATCAAACGAACACTTGTAAAACCGATGTGTTCGCTCCTTTCGCTCTAAAACAGCGTCTGCCTTTGTTTTAAATACGAATACACGCTTTTTGAGCAGTTCTGAGAGATTAAGTTTTGACGTGTATCCCACGAACGCTTGTAAATGCGATGTGTTTAGATCTCGCTCGTTTCGCTCTAAACTAGCTTCACCCGTTCTTTTAAAAAGGAATACACGCTTTTCCCGCAGTTCTGAGAGATTAAGTTTTGACGCTTATCAAACGAACACTTGTAAAACCGATGTGTTCGCTCCTTTCGCTCTAAAACAGCGTCTGCCTTTGTTTTAAATACGAATACACGCTTTTTGAGCAGTTCTGAGAGATTAAGTTTTGACGTGTATCCCACGAACGCTTGTAAATGCGATGTGTTTAGATCTCGCTCGTTTCGCTCTAAACTAGCTTCACCCGTTCTTTTAAAAAGGAATACACGCTTTTCCCGCAGTTCTGAGAGATTAAGTTTTGACGCTTATCAAACGAACACTTGTAAAACCGATGTGTTCGCTCCTTTCGCTCTAAAACAGCGTCTGCCTTTGTTTTAAATACGAATACACGCTTTTTGAGCAGTTCTGGGAGATTAAGTTTTGACGTGTATCCCACGAACGCTTGTAA